>BQKZ01000950.1:34141-89709 GCA_036244855.1 Temnopleurus reevesii
GTGGCAGTGCCCAAAATTTGTAAAATGTTTTTGATTTCTGATGGCATGGAACAAGCCGTACATATCTTTCTGATTGCGTGATGGCGGAGGCATAAATTTCGACCGTGCGCGGTCGAGGATTCATCTAGTTTTTGTTTTGCTCTAAAAATAGAATCCATTAACTAATAGATTGTAATTGTGTTAACAAGAGGAAGATTAAATATATTGAGAATGCTGTAATCAGTTAGGAAAACTTGATTTTTAATCTCATAATGAAAATTAGATGATATTATCTAATCTGGATTTTCTATCTTTTGATGGTCTGAAACTTTGATTTGCACTGTGTTGTCTAAAAATCTTGTTTATAACTTAATTATAACTTAATTTATATACAAATTTGTGTTTATTGTATCCATCCTAAATTGTCATTCATTTTCTTGTTTTAAACAGGTTATTGATGAAGATGATGTGAAGAAATCTTTGAAAGAGCCAGGTATGATATTTAATTTTTTTGTATTCTAAGTTCTTTATAAAGCTCTATTAACTCTTTACTGATTTAGTTTTTTCATAAATCTTCTACGTCTTCATACAATAGCTGTCAAGTAATTTCCTTTGTATTCAGTGCCTAAAGATGGTCGTCTTTTAATCCATTAGCAACCGAGAATTGTGTACAAAATGCCAATTACTCACTGGAAGGTACAGCATAATTCTTGCCTGTACACCTTGCAGAGAAAATGCAATAAAGTTAATTTACAATATGTCCCAATATGTTTTTTTTACTATGATGATTGTGTGACTATTGAACTGTTCATGCTCATTAGCACGCATCATGCATGATACATATCTAACATCCACTTTTTTTCACTGGAATAAAATATTGACTGTGGCTTCTATGTCTCTTGTAGTATGAAGCTGATATTATTACACTCACAGAAACATATAATTATAAAACATTTTGATTGTTTGATTCATTGACTATAATATTTATTTTGCAGATGACGATGACGAAGAAGAGGAAGAGGCAGAGTCTCTTACGACTGCATCAGCCCGACCAAGAAGGCTGTCAGAACTCAATATACCCACCAAAACCCATCCCATGCCCAAAGCAAACTCCCTTTTTGTATTCTCCAACAACAATAGGTAAGAGCATTTTGATCTATACTATTCAGCAATGGCGAATCTAAATTAAAATATGAAAGTTTTTTCATATTTAGAATTTAATGCTATTCTGAGATAGATTACAATTTGAGGCATGCAATGCTTAATTGTCTTAACCATCTTTTATTTATTCTTATTCATGTTTATAATGTTTGTATTCAGGTTATTTTACTCATATATGAAAAATAAAAATAGCAAACTATGGCAGGAAATTCCCATATAAGGGGAAAGACTGACATAATTCATAGAATTACCAATGTAATGGCCACAATCAGTTATAAGTTGGAGTCTGAAATTATTAATTCAACTATCCAAGAATAATAGAAATATTCAAAAGTAAACTATAAATTACCTTTTTCACAGGTACTTTTAAAAATGTAGTTGAAAAATATGTGTCTTGTTATGCCTTGATTTTTTAGCTGGCTTTTGAAGTTTACAATACTAAAACATTTTTTTAAATCATTCAGCATATTGCAGATTGCATATGGCTAATCCACTTCATTTATTTTTATATCTTTTCAGATTTCGTTTTCTTTGCTATAAGATTGTGAACCACCCTTACTTTACGAATGTGGTGTTGGTTCTTATCCTCATAAGCAGTACCATGTTGGCAGCAGAGGACCCGCTTGATGAAGATATTCAGAGAAATTATGTAAGTGCTCATTCATTTTTACAACAATTCCAGTAATACATACAATTTCAGTTACTGTTGGCAAAGCTTCATTTATATGCAATAAACCAAATAGTGTTATCCTTCATTCACTTAATTCATTTGTAAGACTTCATTTGATGATAAAACAGTATACACAATGTTATTCATGTTGCAATCATCAAGCAAAGCACTTTGGCATGCTTCTAATTATATAATGATTATGAAACCTTATGAATCAGAAATGAAGTCTTATTTATGACCATCATGTTCTTGATTCTTAATCATCTTTCCTCTTTTCTTTTATTTGCAGATTTTGAGCCTTTTTGATTATGGATTTACATCAATATTTACTATTGAAATTCTTCTTAAGGTATGTATTCTGTGTTTAATCATTGATGATACACATCTCATATATTATATTACGTAACATACACATGATGGATTTTGTTGAACTATATTTTGGTTCCGAGATATTTTTAAACCTTTTTGCTATCAGGATGTTGAAAGTTTTGTGAAGGATTTATTATAGTTTTTATCGGTATATTTCTTCATTCTGTTTAGATTGATAGGAAAATGTTCGCTATAATACCCCAAATACCTGGGGTGATCATTTTATATTCTTCTTTGGCCTAATATTTTATATAGTTCTGTGGCCTAATATTGGGATGATGGAGTTAATATGCTACAACTCTTGTAGCATGCATGAAATATTAGGCCTATATGATAATTTTATGATGTTTATTCCATGAATTTAAATGGATTTTCCCATAAAGATGACAATTGCAGTTAAAGTGGATAATTTAAGACTGTAACATATAACAAGTATCATTCCAGTTGACAAAATAGTTTAAAATTGACCTTCCAATTCCTCTTCACACTATTTGTTATCTCCCATTTTTCCATCTTTTAGGTTGTTGCCTATGGACTAATATTCCATCAAGGTGCCTTCTGTCGTAACTCTTTCAATTTATTGGATCTTCTAGTCGTTACAGTAGCCTACGTATCAATAGGTCTAGAGTAAGTATGGATTTCTACTCTACTATCCATCTAGGTAGTACCACAAATGAGGTTTCCTGACCTCAGAGAATTACTTTTTTTGCATATATCCACCAGATTTCTGAGATTGTCAATAACCTAACAAAATCATTTATTGACTTGTTAAGTGAATCAGCCTTCACTGTGAGAAGACGAGCCAAAGGATTATTCTGTTAGGAAATGTCAAGCATGTGTTGCACCTGTTCAGTGAATAAACAGTGAAGCTAATTTATTTCATCATCATGAAGCTATTGTGAAGGTTCAAACGAAGTTGTTTACTTTGTCCAAAAAGTTTGTCTCTTCTGCTCACAGTTCGTATTATTGTAAGTAGTTAAGGAAGAATTTATGTAGAGTAAATTAAAAAATTTATTTCATTTTAGAACTTTCAAACAGGCAATTAAAAAGATAAACATATGAACAATGTATCGCTTTTAAAAGATTAAAGTTATTTCCGATGTATGAAATGTGCATATCTCCCTCATATTTTTTATGAAGGCCAAATTTTTATGTTTGTCAGTTGAAACATTTTATAGCTTTTACATTGCAAAATGGAGCATACTATTATTATTAGCTACCTATTTCTACTTTGTAAAATTGTCTTCATATGTGATTTTATTGAAAGTAATTTTGTCTGTTTGATTTTGTTCTAGTGGTGAGATCTCTGCAGTAAAGACTCTGAGAGTCCTCAGGGTACTTAGGCCACTTAGAGCGATTAACAGAGCTAAAGGACTCAAGGTAAGAACTTGGACCAATGCAGCAAACACAATTTGACTCCATAGTCATTTACAGACAATCCTGTCTTAGCAGCCACCCGCCTATAGTAGCCAACTTGATTGATTCCCTTCAGATGAAAATGTGTGTAATAGAATCTGTCTCTAGAAGTCACGGGTCTACAGTGGCCACTTTTTCCGTCGACCTTGGGTGACCACTATAACCAGGTTTTACTTTACTATGTATCAATCATCAAAATTCATATAAGCTGAGGCTTGATTCAAACAAATTTAGTTATGAAAAAGAATTTCGATTAACAAACCGGAGAGCATGCTTGCAGCTAAATTCGGTATATATTATTTTAGATTTGTGAGTATTCTCAAGTTCCAGTCTCGGGGAAGAAGTCTTCAGCTATCGTTCATCCTGTATAATGTATATGCAATATGATGTACAAAAGCATTCTAAAAACCAACTCATGGTCTTCTCATTTAGACTAGTCATTGCCTGATTGCGTGGAGATCTGCTGCAAGATCTTTATCAATACCTTATTGTGTAACAATTTAGAAGCAGAAAAAGTTTTCAGACAAAATTCCCCCAAAATTAATTAATGACTTATGGGTGGCCTTGGTAAATCTATGGTAAATCTATGGTAAATGTGAGAGCAGGAGCATTCTATATATCTGCATTTAATGCATTTATGGTGGGTTCAAGTTCAATAAGACTACTTTGTCACAATATTTCAAGCAATAATGGTAACCAATTTTCCCATTTTGTTTATTATCTACAGCACGTGGTTCAGTGTGTGTTTGTGGCGATCAAGACGATCGGTAACATCATGCTCGTCACGCTTCTCCTTGTCTTCATGTTCGCTTGCATTGGAGTGCAACTTTTCAGGGGAAGGTTCTTCTCTTGTAATGACTCCTCCAAGTTGTACGAGGAAGATTGCCAGTAAGACTTAACTCATCTCAGACCACTTTTTTTAACCCTTTGAGTGCTAGTTAGTGTTACTGAGTATTGTAAGATCTGGTTGCATCAGCTAACTTAAAGGCTGTTCATCTTATTTAGTCATTTTATGGCTTCCAATTTAATGTATCATAGAAAGCCTACACTTTTATCATTCTGGGAAAAGCTAACCTTATTTGCCGCAGTCTCAAAATCTGGGCTTCTATAGAACGGTTAATGTAGTCAAATATTATGCATGCTTGTTTGTCAAATGCACAATGACAAAATGATTGCTCATCGGATAACAAAAAATAATATTTCAAATGAAGGAACGTGGATTACATGCAGTGGTTGTTACTAGGTTGGGAAAGTTACAAGGTTTGTCTAACCTAGCAACGTTTATGTATGCAAGTAGCATCCTGACCATTGTTCTCTCAATATGTTTGACAGCTAAATACATAGTTACACTCAGGTCAAAATTTATTGACCTAAATTTGACTTTCTTACAAAAGTGGTCTATTAATTTGCCCTATTATGTAATATTGCTTTCATAATCCTAAAGAATTCCTAATAATAACCATTACATTATATAAAAAACAATATGATTAGACACATGTATGTTTTATTCTATATGTTTATTATCATGTGAATTCTTTGCTCCATTGAAAAATGTGTTCTATACTGATTTAGTAAATATATTCTATCCTCTTTCTTTCACCTTGTATTTCCTCATATTTTTCTTTCATTCTTTTATCATCTTTTGTTCCAATCCATTCTTCCATAATATGATCTTTTCCCTCCTTCTCATACTTCTCCCTTCTCTTGCTCTTCCTCTCACTCCCCCTCCTCCTCCGCCTCTTCTTTTTTTTTTCTTCTTCTTCTTCTTCTTCTTCTTCTCGTACTTCTTCCTTCTCTTGCTCTTCCTCTCACTCCCCCTCCTCCTCCACCTCTTCTTTTTCTTTTTCTTCTTCTTCTCCTTCTTCTCGTACTTATTCTTGTTCTCCTTAACTTTACTCTTCTAATTTTTTCCTCCTTATTTATCTCCCTTGTCTCGTTTTCCCCTCTTCTTTTTATTGTTATACTCAGTTTTAATGCAATGTTGTGTTACATTTTTATTTTCCTTTTTTCCAGTGGTCAATATTTTGTATACAAGAATGGGGACTTGGACCAAGTATCAGTTGAAACACGTGAATGGACAAAGAATGAATTCCACTTCAATGACGTAGGAAATGCAATGCTGGCGCTCTTCACAGTAGCGACCTTCGAAGGGTGGCCAAAGTATGTATCATTTATGTTTTCCAAGGAATGCTATTATTGTAACTAATAAAGGTTTAAGATATATCCAGTCATCTTTTGCAAATTTTGCTCAGTACAATTGTCTTATTTAAATGTGTTCTGGATAAAACTGTAAAATTATAATAGTCAGCTACTGATTTTTTTTTTTACGAAGGAAGCAAAACAACTTTAAATGTAGCTTTCAAAGTGATATTTATGTTCATATATTACTGATTTAGATGTCTGTAGCTGTCAAAAAATATTAGTGTGCCACTCAGTGAGAGGTACATCTGTGATGGAAAAATATTTTATACATTTTGACCTACAAAATTTATGGAGAACTATTTATTTCAATTATCTAATTGTAGATATTTAGAGAAGATAACTTTCTTGTAACAAATTATAATAAACTTTTCAAAAAATAAGATGTCATTTGTATGAAATCTCATTTCCGACAATGTCCCAAATTAATTCCCTTATACTTTCTTTACTCAGGCTTCTGTATGTAGCGGTAGACTCAACCGAGGATGACAAGGGCCCGATCCACAGCTATCGTATGCCTGTAGCCGTCTTCTTCTTCGCTTACATCATTGTAATTGCTTTCTTTATGGTCAACATCTTTGTCGGTTTCGTCATTGTCACCTTCCAGAATGAGGGAGAGCAAGAATATAAGAATTGTGAACTAGACAAAAATCAGGTGATTATTAATGAATTGATTTGATAGACGAATCTGAATCAAAAGAGACACATGTGCTTGAAGTATGTTGGTTTGTGAAAGTTTTTTAACAATATCAGTTGTTAATTGAGCCTAATTGCCACTTAGGTTGTCAAAAAAATGTCTGTATTATCATTTTATCCATAGATCGAAGATATTTAAGATTCTGAAGCACAGGCATGAGAGGGTCCCTCTGAATGCAAACTCGCTCAACCTCAGGCATGTTTCTTCATGAAGAGAGTCCAGAATTTAGCTTTCGATCAAATTAGCCCTGCCCCCAATTCAAGCGGGCCTTAGCTAGCGGGCATCGGTGCTGTCAGGTGCAGCGATTATCTCCAAAGCAACTCGTTCAATAGTAGACATTTGTCACAGTTCGGACAGTTTAGCTCTTGTAATAGGTCATGTTTGGGAAGGCAATCTAGCGCCCTCTCATACCCTTACTCCAGAATGTTAGATTAATGCCTAATTCAATGGCTTTAAATGCATCAGCTGCATTATCATTGTCATTTGACTCAGGGAAAATGTTTGTTAATGTTTATCAGCCACATTAGATAATTGATTAATAGTTCATATAATCTACTTGATAAATTTATGATTGATATTATTCCTTATTTTTAGATGCCATTGCTTAATTGTTTGTTGTTGTTTTTTCTCTGCAGAGAAATTGTCTAGAATTTGCTCTCAAAGCCAAACCTCAACGGAAGTATATCCCAAAGAATCCCAAGCAACATTTAGTCTGGAAGTTAGTCACATCTCGGGCTTTTGAGTACTTCATATTTGTTCTTATCATGGTGAACACCATTATCCTTGCCATGAAGGTAAGTGATGTTACTCTAGATTTTAAGAATTAAATGAAATGAATAAGATTAGTTTTTGTGCAAGAAATTAGTACTTGTAGTCGATTTAAGTTGTAACACCCAGGTTGTTAAGTCTTGGTTTATTCATTTAAAAAAATTCTTGCATTCTCTCCCAAGAAAACCACGTTATCTTTTAAATAGCAGAAAAGTGTTTTAATTTTATTGATTTTCTTTGATTGCTCTATTTTGTCATGTTACTTTATATTGATTAAGTTTGTGAAAAAGGAACTAAATGTACAATCAATTCAATTCAATTTGATATTGGTGTTGTGACATTCTGTATCATCTTTCTTTTCTTTCATTTGTATATTTGAGTTAGCCACCAGTGCTTTTTTAAATATAGTAATTGAATGATTGAATTCTTTCCCAAAAGAAAACAGTAGATATGCTGTTTTGAAGTATTCTCTACCACAATTTTTTCTGAAATAATCATAATTTGCTATCTTGAAACAATATCTGATTTACAGAGAGATTACAATTTTCATAAATATCTAGATTTTAAACAAAAATTTGTTCAATAAGCGATTAACTAACAAAGCAAAGTAAGTAAATTTAGTTATTTTCAATAAGTATCTGAGTGATTTTAAGACATCTTTTTATTTGCTTTTTACCTCACCCAGTTTCGGTCACAATCGGAGACGTATAAGAATGTTCTGGATTACATGAACATTGTGTTTACAGCAGTCTTCACGGTTGAATTTCTACTCAAGATTATTGCCTACAAACCCAAGGTATTGAACCGGATCACAGCATTTTTTTGTTGTTGTTGTTTTAAGCACACAAACTGCATTGAAATGAAAAGAATATTTGTAAGCTAGTTCCCAAATGTACTGGAAACATTCCAATAAAGAAACTGAAAATGTTTAGATAGAAATTGCAATGCTGCTTCTGTAATAAAATTATATTCCTTGACTCCAGAATGCCCCCATTTGGATTTAGACCTCTGTCTATTACTGTTTCTATAACACAAAGTATGATAACTTGATAAAGGTCCATAAGATTGGATATATTTCTTGCTTGATATTAGAGATGCATAAGTCAAATTCTTGTAAAACACTATTATTTTGCTTCATTTTTCTTCCTAGAATTACTTCCGAGACTATTGGAACTTGTTTGATTTCATCATTGTTTTAGGGAGCATCATAGATATAATGATAGACATGTTTAGTGTAAGTATACTCTATTTTTAGCTCTTCCTTACCCTTGAAATTTATCAATTTTCCCAGATAGATTTGTTGAAGAGAGTTGAAATAGTTAAAGACATATTTGGAATATTTGGAATAACTGAATATTAAAACAGTATAAAAAATAACAACTTTTCATTTCATCAAGAATAATACATGTAAAAGTAGGTAATTTTAGGAATATTGATTTGACTGCTGATCATGAAAGCCTAATAAGTAAGTTATTTATTGAAGATATTAATCAAATAACTGATAACCAATATATTCTATTTCACCTCAACCTGTTGCAATGTTCAAGAATTTCTTAGATACACTTAAAAATCCTCTTGGATTTGTGTCTAAAACAGAAAGTCACATAAAAATACTCAAACTTAGATACCACTCATGAGGAAGATATCAAATACAAATCCTATAATTTGTTCATATCAAGTGAATTTCATTGAAACAATTGAAAAAAATCAACATACACATACATTAAGGTCAACATCACTGTTTCATTCAGAGTATTCACTACATTCTTTGTGAAGGCCCATGTAGTTAGTATAGGGAATTTACCGGCTTATAAGCTTTTTTGTTATAGTATACAGGTGCTTTTATGATTTGTAAATATTGAATTAATGAAGATGAAAGGTCGAATAGTTCCAAATAATTGTGATTATTCTGGGATAATCAGGTTAGGATGAATGTAATAATCTCATCGCATTATGTATGTGCATGTAGGATGAACCCAGTCATGACATGACGCATCATTAATTGAATTTTTCTGAATAAGTTCAGCTATTGCAACCATCATGTAGAAACTCTACTAACATTAATATATCCTGCTTGTTTTTTTCTTTTGTTCTATTTGATTTTACCCCTCCCCAATTCCGTTCAAAACTGGCAACCCTGTACATACATATCCCATCTCCTGGCTTCTACGACCAATGTAATCATTACTAAATCAACAATTACAGAGGGTTGGTGATTTTTTTTCTTTTGTTTTCTTTTTTAAATTATTTCTCTACTCCTTGTTCACATTTATTTGAGAATTATGCATGTCCCTTTAATTTTGAGCAAATTTATTTTCGAGTTTTTTCAAATTTAGAGGAAATTGGCTTTGCTTTGAAATAAAATTTACATAAAAGGTTCACAAGCAGAATTGAAACGAATTGACATAAGAAAAATATGAAGAATTATGACTTTATTATTTTTAATTACTGATCCCAAATGAATGTGGTGCAAAATTACCCACTTAGAAATCATTTAAATGATGACGCTTGTGTCCATCTTTTCCTTGCACAAAGATATTTCAGTTTCTTATAAAAAATGAATTATGTGTTGATTTTTTATTTTACAAACTATTACATAATATCACATGTTGATTTTGTACTGCTGATTGTGCAGTGTTGACATAGTATTGTTATGTGTGCATAATGCACTTCTTTCTCTTCTTCTTTTGCACAACTTTGAAATTGTCAACTTATATGACATATGAATTGATTTTAATCTTCATTGTTTTTGTTACATTTGTAATTGCTATTCGATGAATATCTAAGTAATTTCATAAGTAGTCTTTCTACTTAAGCTTTTACAAATTTATTACAACTGATTTTTTTTTTAACTCTCATATAATAGACTTGGTAATGAATGGGAATTAAAGGCATGTTTTAAATTTAATTAAATTACAATTTATTTTAACACCCTTCTATTATGGTATTGTAATCAGTTTTTTCCAGCTCTTGTGTTTTCAATGCGCATATGGAATTTTGAGCTTTTTTGAAGGATGCTGCTTAGAGGTTAAAGACAGTCTTAACTTTTCTTCCATTTCTGAATCTGATCATGATATTTATGCATAATGTATATTGAGACTGTGATACTGTGAGATGTTTATTTTGGAATGATGTGCATGTATTTGGCAAATTTTACCCTGATTTGATTTGATTTTTTTTTTGCATTTTGTACCATTTCTGAATGATGACACCCCTTGCTTTTTGCCCCTAGCTCTTTTACCTCTTTCTTTGACTCCGCATGCCATCTGCATGTCCTCCAATAGAAGGTCATTGAATTTAATTCAGACTTATTCACTCAGAAATCTTTGAAAGATTTTGGCATTATTTGAATGATCACATATTTACTAAGTGGAAAGGACATTGTCGTTTGATTGCAGTCTTTGCATTTCCCTGAATGAAACTTTTGTTTCTTAACATTTAATGAAAAGTTCCAGATTGATATAATAATATGTTATAGGTAGTATATACATGTGAGGAATAGACTGGAGGGTAAAAAGTTACAATAATCCAGTTATTTTAATTCAGATAAATATATATATATGTTCTTCCATCCAATTTAGACATAGCATTCAGTGTTACAGCAAAGTCCAATATTTCGATAGGCAATGATAACACTTCTTCATTGTTCTTGGGAATCAAATCAATTTAAATTTTCAGAAATACTTCCATGCCCCATTTTAAAGACCTCAAGTTTGGTTTTGGTATTGAATTTGACATAAGCATTATTTGTTGGGTCAGCATATAAAAAAAAACAATCATGATGATTAAATAATAGGTAGCATCGCAATAATTTTTTCTGAAGTATAACAAGCAATGGTTTTAAGACCAAGTATATTGATCCATTTATACTGTGATGAGGATTCTAAATAAAGTTGCTTATATACATTAACTTGGGACATTCAAGTAACTATTATGGGGCTTCATAATATTACCTTCTTCATGTTCTTTTCTTTCAGGAACACATTGTGAATTGTCAAATGTACAATTGATATTATTTTCTCGACAACAATGTAAATGTACATAATTTAGCCATAATTCATCAATTCAATTTCCCCTAGAAAAGGGGTTGTTTTTGTATGCCACAGATCAATGTCATCTTTGTGTCCATAGAAAATATTAAATTCTTTGTAAAATTTCACAGCAGATGAATCAAACAAAGAGCTATTGATAATATAATTTGTACCCCTTATTTATGTACATTCAATTCTTTAAATGTAAAATTCTTGATTCCTAGCCTTTAGACAGCATTTCCAGACTAAGAATTTGCCAAAACATTCTTCCTGAAACAGTAATGATTACCTTATAGTTAAGTGTCATAGGAAATGAAACATCATTTTGAAAGTTATACACGTAAATGTATATATGGGAAAATTTTCACACACCTATTACAGAACGGGCAGATATAAATTATCTTTCCCCCTTGCTGATAAGATTCACAATTAGCTGTGCATATTTGTTTGCACTTTTTCATTGTTACTTTTTACTGTTTCTTCGTATTCTTCCCCATCTTGTCTTTGCCTATTTCTCTCTCTCTGTATGTGTGGGAGGAACACACACTTATTGAACACTGTACAACTCACTTTTACATCTATTGATCTTATATTTCCTTTTCTTTCTCTACTTTCCATTGTGAAAGGGAATTTTTTCTCTCTCTCTTTTCTTTCCTTTTTATACTATCTGCCACACTAAACGCTTTCATCAAGCAGAATTTGTTATATTGTTTTAGTCGCTGCACACTAAAGATGATAATAGTTTGCACAACTGCGTAAATTGTAGCAGCACTCCTGTTGTTTCCAAGCTGGTGGCCAATCTACGGCATGTAGATTATTGGCATTTTGTTTTGATATTTATATTTTGTTGATTATTTGGTACAGTTTGTGATATTTGGTCTCTGCACAAATTTACTGTTCACTCTCTCACTCTCTTTTTAGTCTTCCTGAGTTGGCAGAGATTTAGTTGGAGCAATGATTCTCCTATGATAACATGAAAATAAATTATCAAACTTTTTTGTAGAGTTGAAAGTGCCATATCTTTATTTATAGATTATTTCCCTTATATAAAGCATCCCATTTGATTCACTTAGTACTATCTTATGATCTAATATGATGATTGATTGTTTATCAGCCATTAAAACCAATTTCCAAGATGCATTTTTTTGTACTCCAGATATACTCTGTATTTTATATATTGTGAGGCTCCTTATTTCTGTGGATTTTTAAAAGAATAAACTATGAATTTCTGCCAGCCAGATTTCGTCTATCTTCTCACTTGATATATTTCTTTTGCTCCAAATGTATGGATGTAATATTCATTGGTTTATTGCTCACTTAAGCCTTTATTAATATGGTTTTAGATAAGTACAATTTGGCACTCCTTAAAAATTACCTAATAAATCATTCTCTTGATTGGAAAATAACTTGTCATACAAATATCTCTGTAGAGAATTCACTCTGTTTACTTCTAAACAATATCATTAAAATGAATTGATCATATTTTACCACTTTAGTATGTATAATTTGATGATGAGAATTAAGGGATAAACTGTAATCATGCTCTACTCTAAGAAGAACAATGGAATAAAAATGGGAATAATGTAGAATACTATGTAATATCTCATAAATTAGATACTTTTTTGTTTTTTGTGCAGATAATACAGAAAAATATCTGTAACCTTATTGTCAGAGGAAGTCTTTTAATTTTGTAGATTAAGTAGATATGTCTGTGTATCATAACTGTACACCAAATAGAAGGCAGGATTTAGCAGTTAAAAGCACATGCATGATGTTGAATAGTATGTAATTCTGATCTTTCAAATTCCCAAAATGTCTGTGTTTCTGTTAAATAGTGCTGTTTTAAGTTGAAGTTTGATATAAATTTGAATGCATACTGTCGTCAAGACAAATAATTTGATTAAAATGTCTATTTTTACCTCCTTTTTCATCATTTCATCGGCTACGTGTGGTTTTTGGGATCTATCCCTGGCAGGTTGTGACAGCGGTAAATGATAAAATGATTCAACACTATTCAACCCTTAGCAAATTTTCTCTATACTCTCTGCACTTACTAATTTCACTCTCACTTTAACTTATGCTGAACTGAATTCACACTTATCTGTAATTCCTAATAAATTCACACCTCTAAACTGCATCTTTTACAAGTCAAATATAACCCGGCTACAGACCCCTCTTGAGGTTTACTTGATTTATTCATATTCTCAGAGTGTTATCTATTCTTTTTAAATACCCATTAGGTGCACTTTGAAACTATAACTTGTTCTACCTAACGGATCTTATCTCTTCTCATGATTTTATGGGAATTAATTTGCACAAATGAGCACTTTACCTTCTAAACTGGCTATTTATTCAATGTCGATAATGTAGCTCCATGAATCTGTCAGAGCACCACATTCATGAACGTCAAATTGAAGCAGTATATTTTATATTAATCCATTTTTCAGTGGTACGTTAATGAATTTGGAGTTATGAGGGTTTCATGACATACATTTCTGATGTAGATAACCTTGACTTGTTCTTAACTACTTAATGAAATTATCATTCACTTGAATAAACATTGTATAATGAACCACTGCAGATGATATGACCATAATATGTTTCATGAATGAGTGAATCAGTCAGATTCAACATGGTGGCAACTTTCTTGAAAAGAAGAATATGTAGAAGCCTCGTAATTATAGATGCCGAAAAAGTGAGAGTGACGGATATAATCTATGTAGAGAGGGCAAGAGTGTGTGTGTGAGAGAGAGAGAGAGAAAGAAAGAGAGAGAAATAGAAGTGAAAATGAATTTCTATTTTTAGATATTCTGTAATGTTACACATTTAAACTTTAACTCAGGATTTTGTATTTTCAAAGTGACATGAATGAGAGATATAATTTTCCTAAACACACTTCTAAACGGTATTTTCATAGATACAACTTGCTATTTTTGCATCCCCTAATATTGAATTAATATTATTAATATTATATTATTCATATTATCATACATTGACCAACCAAGAGACTTAGAATTAACATTATAAATTTCTGAAAGTAATATTAAGACAGGATGATTATAATTCAGAATGTTAAGCAGTTATTTGAGTAAACATTAAAGATCATTTAATAGATAGCACACTTTAAGATTTTTGGACACCTGATTAAAATTTATGATATTTATAATTACCACAAAAAGATATAGCCAGCTCATGTTTTAGTTATTTTCCTATCTATTCTGACACTGCATTTCTGTACAAAGTACAAATCATTTGATGGAAAATTACTACTTTGGTAGACCTCTTATCCTTCTTATGTAGAACATTTTATTGAAAACTTTCTCACTGCATATTTGTTTTGTTTTTTTCAACCTAAAACATTTTTTTACTCTTGAAGAGTCACATTCCCCCTTTTATTTGGCACAAATCATCAGAACTGAACGAGGAACGCAATTAAAATCAGCATCATCATTGTGGCTTACTCATGTATAAAAATACTCCTCCAAATTATATTGCTGAAACTCTGATAGAGGAAAATAGTTTTTTAAATTACATTTATATAAATCATTATATAAAACATTTTAGATAATAGTTTTTTTTTTTGAGAACGATACTTTTTAAAAACAATATTCATTTAGATTCCAGCATCCACTTTTGAAGTTCAAATTTTATGCTCATTTCATTGTTAGCGATCATTGACACTAACACAAAATAATAGTTTCCAATACTTGTAGCATTCAAGCTCCACGATTCCTAGCACATATTTCTTCAACATTTTAGTTTTACCCATCAGGTTCTTTCTTAAATTTTCTATTCTTATCTAATTTGAATATGTTCCTAATTTGATTCATCACAGACAAATGAGAAGAAGCAGCAGTTTAGCATCAACTTTTTCCGGTTATTCCGAGTAATGAGATTGGTCAAACTGTTAAGTAGAGGAGAGGGAATCCGTACACTGCTTTGGACATTTATCAAGTCTTTCCAGGTATCTCACTCTTATCAGTTTCCAAATAATGATTCTCTAATACCTTATTAAAACCATTTCATTTCATGTATTTATGCATTTTATGTATTTATAAGATATTATTATTATTATAATATTCTTATTATTCTTATAATAATAATAATAATAATAATTACACACGGTGTTGTTATATATTTTTTTTCATTCTTAAAGTCTGTTCGGGTATGTTTGTCTAGTGTACTTTTAAATTTAGGAACAGTTAATCTTGAATGAGTATTTATACATGTTCATGTACTTTGAAGAAATATGTTGATGTATTTGCTTCATTTTTTCCTTCTTTTTTCCTAGGCCCTGCCATATGTAGCGTTATTAATCGTCATGCTGTTTTTTGTATATGCTGTTATTGGAATGCAGGTTAGTAAAAATGGGTAGTTGATATATTGATTGAGATAAAGTGTATTATGCATTTGCAACAAATGAAGGTTTGATATAATCCAATAGAGTACCATTATTAATAAATTGGCCGAGATATGTTTTTCAACCTGTATTCTGTAGTCTAAACTTGCCAATGCTCTTGTAAAAGATGTAAAAGATAAATAATAGTTTATGAAATTCATGGAAATGTAAGAAGAATGACTTTCATTCCAATAATCGTTTATTTATGTAAAAATAATAGATGCAAGACTGTCTTATAAAGGGTATTTCATAAATACTTTAACATAATGGTCAGGAAAATATTCTTAATTATGTGGAGAATAAATAAGAGCAATTGGAATTAATGATTAAGACAATCTTTAAAAATGATATGAATTAAATTTTGTATTTTCTCCACTTCTTCTTTGACAGTTGTTTGGTAAAATCAGGCTCACACTGGATGATGCTATAAATCGGAATAATAACTTTCGTACATTCCCAACTGCTGTGATGGTGCTATTTAGGTGAGTAATGTTTACTTCATCATCACTTAAACACTCCCTTTAGTTTGACAAGATGGTTACTGAATAATATGCTGCACAGCTGTTGTAGTAAATGACCATGAAATAGTTTTACTTTTTTTTTTTATAACCAATTGAATGAAGTTGAAGTGTCATTCCATATGAAGGTGCAGTATCTAATGAAAATCAAAACTATCGATCATCTAATCTTCTAAACTTGTTTTTGTATTTGTTGCATTCAGATCAGCTACAGGTGAAGCATGGCAATCTATTATGATGGCATGCACAAACTCCCCAAGTGTACTCTGTCACAATGAAGATAAGATATGTGGCAGTGACTTTGCCTATGTATACTTCATCTCTTTCTACTCCATCTGTTCATTCCTGGTGAGTTATCTCTTCACTTTTAAGTAATTTTATGAAATATATTAATTTTGCGAGAATTTTGAAAGTTATGATTTCACTATTTCTATGTTTGCTGTATTTATTTTAAAAAATACACTCAATAGCCAAAAGAAGCATAGTTTTATTGTGGATGAATTGTAATTTTAATAGTATATTCAAATGTCAACCTCATAGTTTAATCATCTATTATGTACACTCCTAGTTTATTGTACTTATTGTGTTTTTCTCAAGAATTCAGATACCAAGATTTTTAATCATAAAAAAGTGTGCTATCATTAAGAATGTCAGATTTTATTTTAGGAGTATGTTCATATCTTCATCTGATAGTTTGATGATCAATTTATGATACCTATGAAGCAATGCTCTTTCAAAGTCATAAAGTTTAGTTTTGTATTTTCCAACATTTTCGATATGAATTCTGATTTCATTAAAACTTTGAGGATGAACTTTAAACATGTTTATATCTTCATCTGATAGCCCATTTACCTATGAAGCAATGCTCTTTCAAAGTCATAAAGTTTAGTTTCGTATTTTCCAACATTTTCGATATGAATTCTGATTTCATTAAAACTTTGAGGATGAACTTTAAACATGTTTATATCTTCATCTGATAGCCCATTTACCTATGAAGCAATGCTCTTTCAAAGTCAAAAAGTTTAGTTTAGTATTTTCCAACATTTTCGATATGAATTCTGATTTCATTAAAACTTTGAGGATGAACTTTAAACATGTTTATATCTTCATCTGATAGCCCATTTACCCATTGTGACACCATGATGCAACATCCCAGGCACTCTTTAAACTGAAAAATATCTCTTGAAGTGAAAATTCTGTTTATTGTTACCTTGTTGGATAAGATGTTTGTTGGGTGTAATGGCATTGCAACCATTTTCATTCTATTTATGAATGGCTATTTGTTATGCAAAATACCAGAAATTAAAGTAATGTAAGAGTATGAATAGAATATGTAAACATTCAATATGTATATGTGCTTAGATATTTTCATATTATTTCATCCAATTGTTTAATCTTCTCTTGTTATTTTTTGTTCTTCCAGATCATTAATTTATTTGTAGCTGTCATCATGGATAACTTTGATTATCTAACACGTGATTGGTCAATCCTAGGACCCCACCATCTAGATGAGTTTGTCAGACAATGGTCAGAATTTGATCCCGATGCAACGTAAGTAAAAAAAAAAATGCACAAGATCTTTAAAATGGCAATTTCAACATTCAAAATTTACTCTTATAATGTTCTTACTTCTTTGTAATGAAAAGTATTAAGATATTATTCACTTCATTTATGAATCAAGATTATTGCTATATTTTTTATTTTATTCAATTCAATTATTCTAGAGCTATTGCTCCAAATTGTAATATTGGATAAGACTAATGATAAAAGGTGACATCAGATTATGTAATAAAAGATGATATTTTGCTTTTTATATATGCTATTTTTTTTTATTAGTAGTACAATTACATAAGTCATAGCCATATTTTATAAATCATTTTCAAAGTTTGCATATGAGTGATAACACTATAGATTGCTATCTTAAAAATAATACAAAAGAACTTATTATACATCTTCACATTTCAACAAAGAACTTCAATTTTTTTTAATGATATTTGATTTGTTTTCTCTCTGCAGGGGTCGTATCAAACATTTAGATGTAGTGACGTTACTTCGCTCCATCTCCCCTCCCCTGGGGTTTGGCAAACTTTGTCCCCATAGAATAGCATGCAAGGTGAGTGCAGGGAGCAAATGAGTTCTGCTGCCAATTTTAAAGCAAATATTCCTTGCTAGGTTGGGTGTGTTATTTTTTTTATTATTATTATTTTTTTAATTCACATTCAATTTTAAACATAATTTTATACACATAGCATTTATGTCTTATCTTCATAAGTGTTCTTTAGCACACTTGATATGACTTAATACAGTTTTTACACTTTACAAACACTATTATCATCATCACTCTCCACTTTGTAAAGGTATGAAAATAACCAAGGATTTTAGTGCAAGCTTCAAGCACAAGCAAGGGGTTGGCATGAGAAAAAAAATGTTGATTTTTTTTTTAACAAAGGATGAATTTAAAAATGAAATATTGCTCCTTGAGTGTCAATTTTATTAACTGTGAATATAACAAAAACTATGTAAACTGGCTTGATTTTGAGAAATATCTTCTAACTTCAATTTATTTGCAGTTAGACCCAATGTAAAAAATGTTTATTGCTCCTTACTTTTCACAATATTGTTATTGTTATTTTTAAATAGTAAGTTATGAATGATGTTACCTATGTGTGATTTTTTGTTTGTCTTCACAGAGATTAGTCACAATGAACATGCCTCTGAATAGTGATGGTACAGTCATGTTCAATGCAACATTGTTTGCACTCATCAGAACATCACTCAAGATTAAAACAGAAGGTATGTAATCATCATTGTAACAACATATTTGAAATTTGTATAATATGATTCAGTGTCTTTAATCATATTTCAATTTTCTTGATGAATGAACATCACTTCTTCTCCATATGCATACAATGTTCCTGTGGGTTTCAATGACACTGTAAATCAACAATATTCCTAAAATTTCCAATCTACCTGTATTATGCATGTTCATGTAAACTACTTTTGTGCGTTATGAAAAAAAATCTGTATTGAAATAAAATTATGATTTTAACGGTATCTTGTCAATTTTTAGATCAATCAATTTTTGAATCAATCAAAGTTTGAATCAATACTAGTTATTAAACATTCATTTTGTTATTCTTGAGGAAATGAGCCTTAAAGTTTGTTTCTCATTATTGTAATTTCAAAGATTTTTATCTTCCAGTTAAGATGGATACATCAGTAACTAAAATGCACCTTTTTATTGTGTGAGCTGTCTGTTATGTTCCGAATCAATGTTTTGAAAGTTTTGACTGACACGCGAATGTCTTTGACATGATTACAGGGAATATAGACCAGTGCAATGAGGAGCTTAGGGCTGTTATCAAGAAGATTTGGAAGAGGACAAGTACCAAACTCTTGGACCAAGTTGCTCCACCAGCTGGAGGTATATATGTACCTATTTCTTCTAAAACTTTCTGTTTTTCTTCTTGATTCAAATTTTATACATTGTTGGTTTTTATGAAGATGTTATCCAAAAATAATTAATAAATGCTCTGAAATTTGTAATTATTTGCAACATAAATGTCCATAAACTGTAATAAGTTTTTAGGGATATGATAAGTCATTGCACATATATGGAATGAACAAATATCAACCCTCCCTGTTTTACATTTTAATTTACATTCTAATGTTCTCATATCGGTAGGCCTCCCACAAGGGCATTCCTTTTTGGCTGTTACTGTCAATCAGTTTAATACTACTCTGCTGCATATTTTACTCTGTAAATTTTAGTGTTTTTTTATGCTGTTTGTTAAATAAATGAATGAACTGAACTGAACTGAACTGAACATTCACATTTTGAACATGCTGTCATGTGAGAATATGCAGGGAATAGGCCTGAAGATGTTTTGTATTGTATGCATTCAATTAGATGTTGAATATTTCAATGCAATTACCTGTTCTAAGAAATAATGGAACACATGTATACAATTGTCTTTTTCCTTTTCACAGCTGATGATGATGTAACAGTAGGCAAGTTTTATGCAACATTCCTGATTCAGGACTACTTCCGTCGCTTCAAGAAGCGCAAACAAGAAGGTTTGAAGGCCACCGGAGGGGACAGCAGCACATTTGCACTTCAGGTAAGTTACGAAAGAAAAATCATATTTCTTTCATATTTTCAAATTTGGGGCACAATACTGTATAAGTCAATATTTTTACAATTTTGGATCAGTTCAACATTTTCGAGTGTGATTATTTTCATGTTTTCACCCTGGAAATTTACGCAAGATCAAGACCGTGAAATTTGCCAAAATAAAACCACTGTAAAGATTTCAGCTTATGCAGTACTAGAGATCAGCATTCTTATTAATGTTTTTTATTTATATCCCACCGCTGCCACCACATATTCCAATTAATGATGTCCTTTTATTTGTCATTGATTTTTACAAACCAGTACAGGAAAGGAAAGTTATAGTAGGGCATAAAGAAGCCTGACATAGCATCATTTATTCTGAAATACTGTTGAAATGCACTTAGATTAAACAGGACTTATCATTATGTGACTGTTTCTATGACAATATATAGTCATCTATTTTTTAACCTGCAACATCATATGCTGTCGGTCAAAGAAATAATATTTATCAAGGAATAAGTATGAAAAAAATTGTTGATATTGTGTCCCCTCAAATTCCAATGGTCTCACATACATTCTACCACTCTGGTTGTCAGGCTGGGTTAAGAACTCTGCATGAGATCGGACCACAGATCAAGAGAGCTATATCAGGCAATTTGGAAGGGATGGATGAGAATGAACAGTTTGAGCCTGATGAACCAAATCACAGGGTAAGTACATGAAAGATTTGAATTCACAGTTTACCTAAGATATGTGTTTGAGTGTAAGATAATATAGGAAATTGCCATGTCATGCCTTCTCTCATTTATATACATTTCAAGAATAATATTTTGAAGAGTGAAATTATATGAATTACAAACTAGTAGGTCATTGAGCACATGCGGTCAACTTCCAATTGTGCTTGTTTATTTTTCAGTGAGGATTAGGAATTTTTATTTTTTTTTTACTATTTACCTTCCCTTCAATTTCTTGAATCACCACAGCCGAAGAATTATGCCTCCATTAGTTTCAATAATTTTTTTCTATGATTTCTTGATTTGATTGCTTTTTTTTTATCCACCTTAATGTTTTCCTAATGTAGGATCACTTTTTTTCTATGAATCTTTTCAGTGTGAAAATGAAAAATGTAAATCTTTTTTCTATTTCAATTATTTATAATATATTTATGTATGATAAAAAATTGTCTGTTTGATATTTTACTTTATTCAGTAATATGTTTTGCTCTTTACCCCTACAGAGAAGCCACTCCCTATTTGGAACGGTGCTCAACATGTATCACAACCGTCGCCAGTCTACCCCGATGGCCCACACCAACTACCAGGGTCGTGACCCGCCCCCTGCCTACTCCCCCAACAACACCAACGCCACCACCAACCTGGTGATCACACCTCCGTCCAATCAGCATCGCAAGATATCACCGGCAAACAGCCTCAATAATTACAACCACAATCCGCAGAACAAGTCCCCCTTCAATATGTCCTCCAAGTCGCCGGTTCCTATCCGGGGGCGGGGTGGACCTTACTCTCCTAATGCTAACTCCCTGCAGGTTTCGTCACCTCACACCAGGGGCTTTTCACCGGTAGGGAATAGGAATCCAGGAGGGAGGGGCATGCCTAATAACAGAGGGCCTGGTAATAGATTTAGGTAAGAATCATCTAAACATATAAGAGCTACGATTTGAAGGTTTTGTTGATAGCAAATTATCTCCCCTATATGACTTTGAATATTTATAGTGACATTGATAAAATATTTATAATAAATTTAACTTACAGCAAGTTGTAGAAAATTGCTAGATTATACTGATGTTCAAGCTTGCATTTTTCGTACATATGATTATATATTGTCAACCATCTGACCATTGTTGAATCATGGCATATAGACAAAATTAGTTTATAATTGATAATTTTATTGTGTAATGATGAATAGATTATTCTTTATGGCATTATGCTGCGTATTTGTTTCTTCCTCTTTTTCTGCTGTTTAATCAATTAACACAGTATTTTATAGATCTATTACAATTATTTCCTTCCTAAAATTGAAATATTATTTTTCTTCCCTTACAGCACAAAAGAAGGTAGACAACCCCTCCTTCCCAATGAAGATCGTCACCACCATCACCATAACAACCATCATCATTCTCCTGACTCGCCTTATGATGATGATGATATAGAGGATGTGGAGTCGCCATCCTCCCCACCGGTGGTAGATGAAGAATATCATCCAGAACCGTATCAGCAGCCTTACAGGGAACCATATAGAGACTATTCAAGGTAATGCAACCTTTTCCATTCTCCCATCCCTCTCCCTGCATCTTTCTCTCTCTCTCTTTCACTCTCTTTTTATGATGATGATATTGATGGAGGATGCAGAATCTCCATCCTCTGCACCACTGGTAGACGAAGAATATCATCTGGAACTCTATCAGTAGCCGTCCTTTTCTTCCTCCTGTGTTTCTATCGGTCTCTCTTTCTTTTTCTCACTTGGTCTAATTGATGATGATAATGATGATGATAATGATAATGATGATGATGATGATGATAATGATGATGATCATGATAAGGAGTATGATGATGATAATGATGATGATGATGAGGAGTATGATGATGATGATGATGATGATGATGATGATGATGATGATGATAATGATGATGATGATGAGGAGTATGATGATGATGATGATGATGATGATGATGATGATGAGAAGGAGGAGGAGGAGGAGGAGGAGGATGTGGAATGCCCAACCTCCCTAACGGTGGATATAAGTAATAATATCACCACAAGGACTACTCACGATAAGTCTATATCATCGTGAGGTTTCTCTACATCTCTTTTAACCTCTCTTTATCTTCTAAAATAAGTGATTTCATCTGGTTTGTTTTCTAATTACTACATACTTTCTTGCATGGCAATGCATCTTAATTGTTTTTTGGGCGCTGTACATTTGATTCTAATTAATAATTTTTTTTCATATGGTGTAATCACAATGCTTATAGTTTTAGAATCATGGCATGCAATACAATAAATGATTTGATATTGGTACACCCCATAGAGTATCCTTTGGATCTGAATGATGATCGTAATAATAAGGCTATTTGTAATCATAATGGAATGTAAACCATTAGGTAATCCCTACCATTATACATCTGATATCATTGTGTGATTTTGCAAGCATTTGGTCTCAACGATAATCTTCTTTTTGCCTTTTTATGCTCTTCTCTTTCAAAAGCCTCTACACTGTTTATGAGTATGTATCATCATAGCTGGTTGTAAATTAATCTAAATACATTCATCTATCTGTCATAACCTATTGTATACTGTTCACGAAGCCTCATATAATTTGTATAATCATCTGTGTATTATTAACACATCCCAGTGACAATATATTAATGTGAAATTAATGGTATTCAATTTTAGTTCTGATGAAACCTTTTTTTATAAACAAAACATACTTGATTTTTCAGATATTCTTTATATGGTCTTATCAACTTTCTTTATTAATTCGTTATATATGTATTGTGCAAATTCTTTAATGAGGATTTCATATTTTCCATCAATCATACTGTTCTTGATTTCTACCTATTCCCCCAAATGATTGTGCATTATCTACCTTTTTCTTTTATTGAAAAGTAATCAGATAAATCCTATCGTCCTCATTTTTTTAAATTTATGTATCATAACCATGGAATTATTACCATCATTCCACCTCATGTTGATGGATTTTTTCCGCCTCTGATGACAATGGGAAATTATTGTTCATGAGTAGAAATCTATTTTGTATTCCGTATGAACTAATGCCTGTAAATAATGTGAATATATAACCTATGTGATGTGTATTATATTATGAACATAAGAAATTGTAAAGTTATATTTTTCATAAATAAATTGGCAAGCAATATCGAATACAAGGAAATACAGTAATGCTGTAAATCAGATTAAGGGATTTAATAATTGAGAGATTAGTTCAAGTTTTAACTCAAGTCATGAGAAAAGATTGTCAAAGTTTTATTGTTTAAAATTTTAGATTATAATTGATTTTGCATCATTATGAATGAATTACATTCAATTTAATTTTTGTCAATACCGAGTCCTTACATAGATATAAAACTCTTCCAAATGGTTACCCAGAATTCTAGTTTTCCTTAAAGCTATTGTTGATATCTTGATCGGTAGTTAAAATGAAACATGACAAATCATTGTGCTTACCTGAAAAAAAGAAAATATGCTTATCATTTAAATTACATGATATTGATATCTAATATTATTATTTTTTCCTTTAGGGAACCTCCAACCCTAAGAACAGAGTGCTATCCAGAGGAAGATGAGGATAACCTCTCTGAGACGTCATCTCATCCTCCTACATCACCCCTCCTGACCCCTCAACGATCCCCAGCCTCATCTCGTAGTCATAGCCCTACCCCACCCATCCACCATCACAACTCTACCAACCACCCCTCCCCCTCAGCAAACCTCACCCTAGACTTCTCAACGACGGTGCCGTCACCTACCGAAACAAGTCTTCCAAAGCTGGAGAGTGAGAGTATAGGGAGCCGCAGCGTGACGCATAGTCCACGCAAATCACCTGCCGGCTCGCCAAGCAGACGACTGCTACTGCCCTCGTGTGCTGGTAAAACCGATAACGTAGTGCCTGCTGGGGACCGTAAGACGGCCGTGCCTCTCAAGCTAGCTCAGGCCCAGGTATGTTCTAATCACCTTTTTTTAAATGCTTATATCTGTATAACAATGCTAAAATATGTTTAAACCTATACTCATCAATACATATTTGTAGATTGTGTTGAGAGCTTTTATTTATACATGACTGATATCTTTTGCTATGAAAAGTGAAGAATATCGTACTGTTTCTTTCTTGCTCTTGCATCTCTTCTGCCTCTTCTTGCTTCATTTCACTGTCAGACGTTATTCCTCGTTTAAGAGTAGCAGTTTGAAATTTTGTTGTACACTAATTTCCTTGCTAATTCTGATAGTAAGTCAATTGTGGCTGTTTATTACTCCAAAGTCACTCCCCTTCATCGTGTACACAGGCTTGTATTATTCAGTGTATCTCTTTTCTGTCTCTCAAATAAAATAGAAATATAAACTTTTGATATTGAACAGTTCCTAGTAGCTCTTGTTGATTTCTATTGCTAATATTTCATGTTGTATAGGACTGTGAGGGAATATCATTTTTGTAGGTTATTTGTTATATAATGAAATATTTTGATACACATGAAACACAATGAAAATGAAGAATAAAGATATGGGGAAGATAAACAACTCATCATTCAAGTTTTCAAAATGAATCTAGCAGACAAAAGACATTTCCTATCCTATTTTTCAATCAGGGACAACACCTTGGTCATGTCTCATAAAGCTGTTCATAGATTTACGCATGACTTTATAATGACTAGTGACCCCTTCCTGCAGTCAATGATAAGTCCTGTCGCTGGATTGCACCTGAGAAAGGGTCACTAGTCATACATAGAATCGTTTGTAGATTTTTGAACAGCTTTATGAAACATTTCTCTTTTACAATTTTTTCAGAATAACAAGGGTGGAATTTCCTTTTTTTAGAGCAATTTTGACAGCTTGGGCAGTTGTTCATTTTTTTCTGCTTCTTTGTCATTCACTTATGTAATGAAAGTTATATTTCATATCAAAAGTCATTGCATAAGGATATAAGTCATTGTGGGTCTGGTAAATGTGCATGACATTCATTGAATAGGCCTCAAAGAATGAAGCATGGCTTGAACATTTTCTGTTGGTAAGCATGACATCATAGGTAATTCTCTTCATGCTAGGTCTATGAGAATGTAATTGTGCAACAGAATCAATTGAGTTTTCAGATTTCTATTTAAAGTTACTCCATTCAGACAGGGTTCCTGAAGAATAAAGATTAATAATCCTTTTGTCTCAAACTGAAGACATGAACCAATTTTATTCAGGAGGATCAGTTTGTCAAAAGTATTGTTCTTACAATAGATTAAATGAATGAAATCTATGGTAATATTGCTTTTACCTGAATATGAATATAACAATATTTTGATGAAATGTGACACTGTTTTTGTTACCTATTCAATGTGAGTACTTAGAGTACTCTGTACTATACTAATAAATAGGTTTCGGCAATAATTTTACTCTATTTTAATAATCGTTCATTTTTGAGCCGTGCTGTTCTTTCAATTATATCTGTGTTTCCTATAACTTTTGAATCTAATTTGTCCTTTCTAAATATCAATCTTGTTACTAGAGTCATAATAAAGTAGAAGTGTGTCTCTTCTGATTGTGTGTGTGTGTGTTTGCAGTGCTGGTTGCATGTGATGGTTTGCTGTGTACCTTACCCCCCGTGTGACGGTCTCTCCTAGGTCATGGCTGTAGCTGGTATGACCCCAGAAGGCAAGGCACGCAACACGATGGGTCTCCCCGGGCGAATGTGGCTTACACCCCCTTCCTCACCACGCAGGATACGTTCCTCCCTACACACCCCTGCACCCCGCCCCACCACCCAGAGCTCACATCTCCTCCCCACCATGGGATCCACTTCCAACGCCACGTCAGACAACATCGTGGTCAAGGAGCCTCTCGCCCAGAGGCACTCTACCGGGGAGATCGGGACGTCTCGCGATCCCTCCGCCGCGTTCTTCAAGTCACTAACCAAACCTAAGACATGTGTGCCTAGAAATAACCCCAGTCCTGAAGAAGTAGCGGGTAGTGCAGAAAGTTTAGTTGCTCAGGTAGAGTATCTCACCCCCTTCTCATTCATATAACCGCTCCCATTTCAAGACTCACTTGTGAAATAGTTCATAAATATTCGTTTTTCTTAATGTTGAGTTTTGCATGCACTTATGTTTTATTTTCCTTATCTTTATTATTTTGCATGATTTTGTGATTTTATTTCCGTTTTTTGTTTTTGATTTTAGCCAGTTTCTTTGATGTTGAGTTATATTCTTAGTATTGCGACATTTGAAAAAATATTGTTTTCCTTTCCCAAGTATATTCCAATTATTTGAATAAAATTATTTTGTATTATTTAAATATGTCATTGGTATGATTCGCCATTATAGGTATACTTTTTATTCATTGCAATGTTTATACTTGCACAATCTTCAAATAATATCTTACATTGTTTTCTTTATCCACGAAGTGCTAAAGCCAGGTTAAAGCAATAGTTGCCTACTAGAAATGTATTTATATTGTATCATCTTCATTTTTACATACCAGCCTAAAACCAAATGAAAACCTGATCAACACAATAAATGTTGTATTAACAGTTTTCAAACCATAAAGTTATGGGGCTGATGTCATATTGGTTTCGTGCAACATTCCAGAGGTTTCAGGCCTGTTATGTAAAATGATACATGTTAATCAAAATCGACATATTTATACAATTGTCTATGAATTCAAGCCGTGAAATGGTTGTTCCTTTTCATTGCAGGTGATTTCATCCCCAGGGGCTTATAAGGTCTTCAGTAAATTGTCAATGTCAATTGCCTCTGTAAGCATTCAGAGTTTAAGTCTGCAACTCAGTCCATCATATCATGGTTTCAATTCAACTAACTTTCAGTTAACCCATCTCATATCATTTAGTTTGAATTTGGCAATATCACTTTTGTCATGGAATATTGCAATGGACAATGATTCAAAATCATCAAAGTTATCTCATGGAAAATTATGGATTAATTATCCAATCACAATCATTTTCATTGTCTTTCAAGTAGGCCACATTGTTTAAGTAATACATGTGTCTTATCTTTTGGGGCACTGGTTATCAGAAATATCACAATTCCATGTAGGAAATAGAACATGGGTCTATTTATCCTGTAATTTACAGACTAGTCTTTTCTTTCATCCAGCTCCCAGCAAGATCAAATTTTCCTTTCTTTCCTTTGACGTGTTCACTATCTTTCATCTAACAGGGGCCAGCTAAAGCGACAAAGTCTACATCTACTTCCAAAGATTTAAACAAATCCAAACCCAATTCTAACAAAAAGCAGAAAGGTATAAAAAGATTGTATTTTCAAGACATTTTAATCCTAATATAGCATCAGATATGAGTGCATAATCACTGGATGGCCTGAAGGAATGACGCAATATATCTGCATTGTAATCAGCTCGACAATATTTATGTAGACAATTTATTATCACATTCAAATATTTTTTTTCATTATGCCTGAAGTTTGCTAATTTGAGTAAATACAGAACTAAAGTGAATTAGCTAAATATCAAGTAAACATGTAGTCTTTAAAATGGATTTTAGATTAACATCATTTCTTTTAGCTGATTACAATGCTATCATCATGCATGGTGTGACATCATAAACTCATCAATTAGTCATTTGAATAGTTCTAACATTACTAGTTGGGTATAATTTTCACAATGAAAGAATTTCGGAAACTAATTAATGTTTGGTTTCTTGATTCAATGAATTCTGATATAATATAAATGGTATAATGCTTTGAAGTAATCTGTAGATATATATCTATGATGGATTGAAAACAAAAAGATTTGTTTTATGAAATAAGACCTGTATTTTCCATTTCTAATACACAGTGCATGCATTTGCATCACGTGCATGACTTGATTATTCAAATAAGGCCTCTCACCTAACAATATTTTATCCAAAGAATGCTGTGTGTGTGTTTTTTTAATACTGATATAGTTAGTAAAAGAAAAAAAAGATTGATTTATTTCCTGTTCTTTGAACAATATTGAATGTGGAAAATGCAATCTACATGGCCAGGAAAATGCAAGGTACTTTGAAAAAGATTTTTAAGGTTATATCATGTGTTTTAACAAAGTGACGGTAACCAATTGGTATTATTTCATGAAGAGAAAGAAATCTCGACATGTAGATTAATTCTATTGAAGAACATTTGTGAAAGAAATTGCAGCCGGTTATGTGCAACATTATTTTTCTGAATACCATTATTTTATGAAAAAAATGGAGGATATTTGACATTTATATCTATAAATTTATAGTGATTTTTAAACAGGAATGAAAAGCAAGGGGAAATTTCAGATCAGGCCCTATCTATAGGGTTAGCTGGTGGAAGACGTGCTTCCAAACTGTTTCTTTTTTGGGGGGAGGGGGGGGGGGTTGCTTAGACCACTATAAAAGTTTGTTTTAATCAAATATATAGGTAATGGATTTAGAACAGTTTAAAAGGTTATCCCATAACAATGTAAGATTAATTATCCCTGAAAGTTCTAAGTTTATATCAATTAAAAATATATTTAACCCAGATGATAATTTTATTATCTTGCGATATTATTTCTTTATA
Source organism: Temnopleurus reevesii (assembly GCA_036244855.1). Taxonomy (NCBI): domain Eukaryota; kingdom Metazoa; phylum Echinodermata; class Echinoidea; order Temnopleuroida; family Temnopleuridae; genus Temnopleurus; species Temnopleurus reevesii. The sequence goes on from BQKZ01000950.1 coordinate 63,738, forward strand.
ATTTATTGCAAATTACGTTCTGAGAGATAATATCTCGGATAATCTGAAATTCAAACAAAGTACATTGTCAGGTGTTTTAGAAATATGATACATGTTTCGGGAATTTAACCTGTTGACTTTTGAATTCTTAGACCCCCAGGCTATGAAACGGCCACCCCCTTCCAGTATGGTTAACAGTGAGTCCTTCAAATATGTATCATTCTCTGTAGGACATTGACTTTTCTGAAAAATTTCAACAATGACTTTATTTATAATTGTGATTCGATTATGTGGTAAAATGATTATTCAATGAAATTAACATGCAACATTTGGAGATATATGAGCAACGATATCTATTTATATCATTTAGCTTCACTTCATTTGTATTATGCACACATTTCATTTATCTATTCTATAATCATAATCATTTCATTATTAGCTTAATCAGCACAAATTTACCTGTTGATATTTCTTCACCAAACTATATTGCGATTAATTAATAAAATTTCATGCACTACGTGATATATAATTTCTTTCACATGCACATTATGTATATTCATGGTAATATACACAAACCAACCTGGAAAGTAGTGACGGAATGTTTCAATACTTTGGAGATTAAGGCAATCCATTGTATTAATAACTTAACACCCAAAACCTTGTGGATCAGGCTAGTTTTGGAACCATTGACCACTGATAGATAATTACAATTCCTCTGCCAATTGACATCAAATTCATAGATGCAAAAAATACTGTATCATATTATCTTTCTTCACTTGATAAGGGGTGATAAACTTTTCCTTCTCAAAGCACAATGATAAAATTGCTTGTCTAACTGTCTGTAGAGGCAACAAGCCAATCCACACAATTTAGCAAGTATTTCATTTGTATCACAGTCATTTTTAGTGTTGATTAATGTCTTTAATAGTTACTGTTTGTGGGTAAAAAAAGGGTTTGCAAAGAGAAAGGTTCAATATGTTATGGTACTGTTAGGTTAATTTTTACCAAAACTTTACTTGAGCTTTAACCTATTATGTTAATATGAAGGTGAGATTACTAATGTGTGAAGTTGGATAAAAAAAAATTAAGGCACACAATTTTTACTTGGCAGTATTGCAAATCTGACAAACATTTATCAATCTCAAAATGAATATGACTGTGGGAAAATTATTGTCGAAACTAAAAATTACATGATTTCTCAAAATTTTTTGAATTATTTGGTAACTTTTAAAAACAAATCGTGAGAAAGGGGAAAATGACCTGGGGTGTTTTTTTCTGGCTTGCAAAAGTGTAATACATTTTAAGAAGTAACTGTAGTATAACTCCAATTAAGACATACATCATTTCCTATCTGAAAGTTAATTATGTGATAGCTACAAAAATTTCTTAGTTTTGAAATGCAATGTACAGGAAATGAAAACAGGTAATCAAGTAGAAAATGGAAGCTTGATGTTGTATAGATGTTCTCATTAGCTTTGATGTCCCCCCTATCCTATGGGGGAAATGGTTAAACAAATATATGAAAAAAATCAGTATGATACTAGTTTATTGAATGTAAACGTATGGCTATAGTTCATTTACATATACTTAAAGAATTGTCTTAGCTTTGCACTTCATGTTATTGCCTGTTTTAGTTATTATTTAATGCATGCATTACTTTTCAGCTTTTTGTGTGAAAATCATATTTTCAATCGCAAATAAATCCCACTCTATGCTGCATTGCAAAGTAATTTATTAATGTTTGTTTTATACTTTCATATTTGAAAATATATCTGCTGGGATATAGTGAACAATTCCATTATGATCAGGCATAAGTTTGCATGGTCTGGTAAAAGGTTTTGAAGAAAATCTAGAAGTCCTTGAAAGAAGTGAGCAAAGTTCATATTTTTAATTATCTTTCTTGAGAGAATTCCTTCCGTCTTCACTTGAGACGGGTCAATCCAGTCTTTTTAAAGTGTGTTTTTTTTTTATCTGAGCTTTGCTCAGTCCTTTTCAAGACTTCTGGATTCTCTTCTCATGGTGAAGCCACAAACTTTCTTCATAGTCGAATACCATTATGATATAATATTGAGTACTTCAGATGGAAATAGATCATTTTGCACTTGACTAATTTTTTATATTTGACTGCTATTATTGATTTAAAAATGTATCATGGGCTTGTTGGATTTGCATAATGAATTGTTTACAGGACAAACAAATATATTCAATTTGTCAAATCGGAATTACTGGTAGATGCTATTCAATCAAATGATTTCAAAATTTCAGGAGACATATCTTACGTTATTATATTCATGAAGATAAAAAAATTAAAATTATTGATCAGTCACCACTGTGCTCATTAAATTCATTCTTTAATACAAAGTGCATTATTGTATGTATATATATTATGAATAAACAAACTTCTTAGAGGGAGGTTGCAATGGACAAACAACAAATTTAACTAATGGTTCTCATTACAAATATTTAGGCAATATATTGAATCTGAGCTTATCAGTTTATTTCAAGGAGTAACCAAGTCGTTAACTTTTAGATAATTCGGAAAAATAAAACCTTTATTGACTAAATTCTGATTTTTGAATGTTCCTTTTTAGGTGCTAGCAGGGGAAGGCATCTCACCCATTCGTGACAGAGACCTAATCAACATGGCCGAACGTGAGCTAGCCGAGGCCTGTAACATGACCCAGGCTGAACTGGATTCCGCAGCCCATCGTATCCTCTTCCCTAAGGACAAGATGGCTAACGTTCCCGTGGTAACCACCACCACAACCTCCGTGGACACTCAGTTGCCGTACTTTGACCATCTGGGCGGGTACGAGTTGCGGGACTATACGCGCAGGTCAGGGCACGATCGGACTAATGTAGAGGACGATGGTCGGGCGGGAATCGGTAGCGATACGGAGTCGGAAACGATGGAGGCTGATGAAGATGGGGTGCTCTATGTGACGACGTTATAGCAGCAGCTGATATGAAGTCTAGCTGTAGGATCATGTGCGTTTTTCTATATTACATGTATATAGTCATGTTGTGTGCTGTGCTCTTGGATCAACCCCGAATGTATTAAGGATCGCATCCATGGAGGATAGTCACATATGTTCTACTCCGGTCTATGCAGCAAGTCTCCATCACCAATGAATATGCATCAAGAAGAAGATTATCGTAACTGGTCTTGTCTTGAAGTCCCATTGTCTGTTGGAGTACTCTACATCCATGATGACTAACCAGCGCTATTCAAGACTAAGTCTTTATGGACTTGTCTGTTTCCATGGTGATGCATCTAATCCAAATCATGTCTAGCAGTGGTTTTAGACATGAGTTAATTTTGTTTGATTGATTAATTACTCATGGTGGATGATGTACATGGCAGGATTGTCATGTAATAATACCATCAAAGCTTTGGAGAGACATTCATGAAGAATGTCAAATGCAATGAGGAATATAAATTTCCATCACAATGCAATGAATGTTTCTCCATCATGTTTTGTAATGTGAGGCTATTTTGTATCAGTCTCCATCAAGTATCGTATCGTTGAATGCAGAGTCGTATTTGAACATTAGAGGTACGAATCATATGTTTGTATTGTTCTTTCTTCATAAATCAAATATATATTTATTGTAGATATATATTTGTATATATACACAGAATATCTCCTCTATGTTGGAGTTTACTATGTATACGCATGCCTGGTGCACTGTTATACCATTTTATATCATCACCATTTAATGTATATATGTGATTATACATTTTGAAAATGAAATGAAAATTTTTTAATGAGAAGAATGTATATAAAAGGTATATACAGTCATTACATTATCATGAGCATAATAAAATGTGTATTATTTGTAAAGAATGCTGTTTTTCATCACGTGATGTTTTTGTTTGAAGTAACCTGGTGTTATTGTTAGCATATCACTTTCATACAATATTGAAAATTTAAATACTTTGTTTTCGTCACTATTTTTGACTCTCTGAAATTGTTTTTGGTATGAACACTGTTTAATTCAATTGTATTCCCATCAAACTAAAGGTCATTTCCACGGTAGCTCAGTTCCTAACCCCCCATCTCGACGGTCACAATGGAATCCAAACTTGATCTGTACTATTCAGGGATAGAATTAAAGAAGAATGATGATTTCAATATATCATTACTTATGGCATCAAGAATGCAAAGATTCTTCAGTATCTCTCTCAGAATTGCTGGTGTTCAAAAGTTGTGAATAAATACATCTACATTCATGAGACACAGGTGTTACATGAGGAATGTAATTATGCATATGAACTATGATGCAAGTATTTTGTATGGTGTATATTTAGATGCATCTGTACTTATAAATCAGGAAAAATTGTTTATTCCCAAATATCCAAAGTGAACAACTCTGAACGATTATTAGGTTAATTAATTTTTTAAAAAATGGAAACTTGTAAATTGAGATGCTAATTCATATAATGATAATTCATGTAATATAACATAATAATTCATATAACATAACGTAATATAATATATGTGAACTTTTCAAACTTCAGTTTGAATTTTCAAACATTGTCCAGTAAGGAATATGATTGATTTTTAGCATATAAACAACTTGACTAGAATCCCCACAAAAGCAGTGTTTCTTGTGGAAAGTATCTATTAATATTGTTTATGTGTAGGGAAATAAAAGTGCTCTTATTATGTGTTGTGGCAGAAATATAAGAATGACTGTTTCTGCTATCAATTGCTGAAATTACATGAAGTTAATCAGACCAAGCTCTTAGTTATAGTTTAAATATATTTTGTCATCTTTTTGTGTATAAATATGAATAGTATTCTGTTATCAATTTCCTTATATCTATATTACACTTATTCTCCCGTTGGGGATACAATTTGCCAAAGCTTTTGTTTTTAACCCTATGTTTTATCTTAAAAATTACTTTTAACTTTTTAAAGTTTTAGTAATGGTCATTGCTTTAGTGAATGATAGCTCCCTACTCCCACAATTTCAGGTTGTAACACCTTATTATGATCATATTATGATCTGTTTATTTTTTATTGTAATTTCATTCACAAAAATGAGATGTGCTATCGATTTATTTGACTTATGAATTATTCAAGAAAGATAGTTCTTAATGATAGAGTTATTAAAGGAAAACTTGGTGCTGCTTAACATCTCTTAACATTATTGGCTGGCCAACGTTCATTCATTATCCAGTTCATTTTAAAGAATGGGTAGAGTAGAAGCAAAAATAGATAGCATCACTATATTGAGATTTCCAGCAGCTTGATTTATACATCAGGAATACAGAGGATAGATCAGTCCATAATACACAAGGAAAATTATGTATGTTCAAATTCTCACCACTGACTATAAATACAATTTAAGAACCACTATGCAGTTCTCACCAAATACACAGCTTATCTGAGCTGTGATGCCCAATGCCAGTAAAGAACTTTCATGCAAATGTGATCATTTTTGCCTACTTAGACTGTAAAACTCTAGTTCGTTATAAAATTAATTTAAAATATTTCAATACACATGCAACGCAGTATACAGGAAGACAAATGAGCAAGAAATTGTTTGCCAAATTCCCTGCAATGTCCACAGCGCCAAAAATCGATATCTTGAGATATTGTTTGATATCGCCTAATGTCGGTGGTGAGAATCTGATATTAATAAACTTTATAACTCTGTATTCTCACATGAAATTTTGGGAGAAATTATTTAAGTGATTAGCTTCTTACAATCATTCATATATCATATAAATATTGGTATATTGCCTTATGAAAAGTTCTTACTTATTAGCAAATTAATCAAATCACATGTACCATAGATGTCTGTTTTTGTTTTATACAGTATCTTTGCAATCAAAGTGTGAATATTATTTAACATGTTCCTTATGCACATTACATTTTGCTGTTTTCATGAAATGACTACTGCGTAAACTTTTCTCATAATTCTCATTTTACGCAAACAGCAATGATATGTTGAATTGACCTATAGATATATATATATTGTACCAGCTGTTATTTATTTAGCTGAAAATTGATTTTGATGTGTGTGAGTGAGCAACCCAGCAACTTCAGTTCTTTCAGATTAACACATTTAGTCCACGATAGATTTATGTTGCAATTGTGTATTTTCTTTGTGAACAAACTATGTGCAAGCTCTAGTATCTTTTATGTTGTCGGAATATTACTATTGATTATAATGTGAATATTATTTATTTCATACATCGAAGATGAAAGTGCATCATTAAACTGAATCTGTGAAACAATTTTGATACTCAAATCTTTTAAATGCTTGGTTTATCTATTGTAAAAAGACCTAATAATCTCCTTTGTGGCTATAATCTTTGTTCCCCTTTTCTGATTTTTGTAGGAGAGAGAGAAGATGCTGGGCTTCCAAAAATTGTTCTTTTGAATAACTTCAGAAAAGCTAGCATTCCAACCAGAAATCTTGCATCATTTAAAATCTATATTTCTTTAATCTATACATCTATGTCTAAACACTATACATAAGACTAAACGGGAAAGCTCTGCAAACCTATTGAGTGGTTTAGTTATCATAGCATTTTTTCAAAAGGATTAGTTCCACACGTTCATATATCAGAAGTGATTCTTCTCGATAAAAAAAAATTGCTTTTGTTTTATCTTTTGTTCGGAAAAGATTTACACAATCCAATTCTATTTCATTTTTATTACAGTGTAGATACCCATAACCCATAAGGCTGCCACAAGTGAAGAGGTTTAGGTAAATTCTAATGTTTAGTTGATGATTGCATACTTAAGTGCCTTTTGTTTCATCAACTAAATGGGGTGTTCAATACAGGTAGCCTCTCAGTTAACTGAAGACAGAATTATTAGACTCTCACAAGCAAATCTGAAACTAAGTTTTTTCTGTTTTATCAAGGAAATCCTGAAACAAAAATTTCTCATTTTACTCTTAAAAATATTTAGCTTATTATTCTTTAAATTTCTGAACAGTTAAACCCTTGTGCCAAGTGTCAAAAATCTTTTTGTTGATTTCTTGCCTATCATTTTGTTAACAACTGCATGTATGCAGATTTGAGTTTAATATTCAATGTTTTGATGGTTTCTATTAATGAATCTATCAACTATTTGATACAGTATTGAATCTAAATGTGAGTAGAGATCCACACATTAATTGTACTGTGTTGTTCAAGTACATCTGTAGGATGTCATTTTCACACCAGTATATGTATGCCAAAAGTAAGACATGTTACGACTGACAAATAATGTTGCATATCTATGGGCAGCTGAAGCACAAGGTAGTGTGATTTTGAAACAGTACAGAATGATAATCATTTTCTATCGTTAAAATATCTTTTTCACTACAGGGATGAAATTAAATTTTGGGGTATTAATCATCATTTGAGGAGAAAGAATAAAAAATATTTTTACATTTCGAATCATGATTGTTTTAGCTGTCAATAGATTTAAATGCCTTACTAGCATTCTCATCACAAAGCATCAGCATGCTTGGTGTGACATTATGCATCAGTACAACATGTATCAGAAATCAACGGGACATATGCTCACATTATGCCATACTGGCAAGATACAAAAGCCTGTTTTGGAGAAATCTCAAGGCAGGGGCCTGTAAAATAAAAAATGCAGTTATTCTTGTGATAAATATTAATTATCTATCATAGTACCTGTATTAAAAAGATATAGTTATTTTATGTCAAATAAATTGCATATTTTGATGAAACAGGCCAACAAGTTGATTACAGCTTATTCTGCAGATCCATAATGACTTAATTCCTATGCTAAAAAGGGATATTAAATACACAGAATGGACTTTCTGGCTTCACTCACTTTCTACTGATGGCATTATAGTTTTGTTATTCTATTACTTGTATCTTTAAGATTGTTATTCATTATCAAGCTGTCTGTTGAGTCTGACAAGACTGTTTTGTGTTATAATGAACTTGTACAAAGTACCTGTTGGGGTTGTTAAATAAACATTTTATGAAATTATCACATCACTTGCACCTTTTTTTCTCAGTTTATGATTATTTGGCTGTTCAAACTTCATAGTCATAGAATACACCTCTTTCGTAATGTTTTCAGCTGTCAAATAGCCAGGAGTGCAATAGCCAGGATGCTTCTTGCGTACATTTACATTGCTAGGTTGCACAAAAATTGTAGCTTGACCAACCTAGCAACAAACGCTTTATGCAACCCATTTTCCTTCTATTGAAAAATTATTATATATCATCAGGTGAACAAATAGTTTTTCATCGTGCATTTGACAAAGACATGCATAAAAAATGAGTACATTACGAAAGTGGTACATTGAGGATTGGTAGTTTTGAAATAATTAACATGTGTGTATTGTCAATCTTTTTTTTTTTCCATTGGACACTAAAAACCTTGAGAATCATCATAAAGAGAAGAAAGAAATTTTTGATGGGCCTTCAGATGTACAAGAAAGCTTGTAAAACATCAAGATTTCTAGACTTCGTTAACAAAACTCCATTTTATTCCAATATTGAACAGCTTGTTTCAATCTTGTTTGCAGGTTTCCAAGAAGGTATGACCAATGTCAAGATTTCTTGTGTATTTGTTGTGGTCATTCGTAGTATTCGCCTTATAGGGGTCCAACTGTACCCCAAAAAAAATCATGGAAAAATCAAAGAAATTGATTGAAAAAATCACTCACATCATGGAAAAAAGGAAATTCCATAAAAAAATCAGAGATTTTAATTTTTTTTCTTTACAACTTGGCAGCTTCTCTTATAGCATGATTGTAAATTCTACTTGAACATGTTTGCGTAGCCACATGTACGTTGGTTACTATTAAACAAAAATGAAATATGAAAAAGATTTACAAATGGCTTCTTGTGAAAAAGGAATAATTTATTCATTACAGTTCCCTCTTTCAAGTCAAAACCAAGACAGAAGACATATTACATGACATTCATATATTCATCATACAAATAATTTAGCAAAAAATTGGCAACATAGAAATCATTGTTTACATCTAAACATATGATTGTATAATTAAGACAATTGTACTTCATTGGGTATCAATTCAAAATATAAGTCAATACAAAGCACGAAATGACATCATTTTTCAGGTCATGGATGTCATAAAGTTTATTCTGTGGCTTTTGTTTTCGAAGCATGATCATATGATTTGTTTCATTTTGGAATTAAGCCTACATTTTCAATATTCCATCAATATTCCATCACTATTTCACCATCTTGTATTATTCTTTAAAAATACATGGCCCATTGTCCCAAAACCCACACATAATTGAAGTGAAAAAAGTGGCTCAAATAAAATTTGGGTTGGATTGGTCAATTTTGAACATTAACAGAAATTAACAATTGGTTTGTTATCATTCTATCAAGTATTATTTTTTTTAATTTGATAGTCATTCTTGTTACATGGGCCATGAATTCAAATTTGGTCTTAGGTATAGAAATCTTCAAAGAAATGGATTCATATTTTAAGATAACATACAGAAAAACATATTTTAAAAGCAGCATAAGATTCTGCATGAAAGAGTAGTCACCTCCATTTTTTTTCTGAATGCTTGAAAATATCCACTTCAGCATTGTAATTACAATGCTATGTAAAATGAGCATTCTTATTAAAAACATATGGGACCTTTTCCTATAACTTAGTGACCACGGTTAGTTTTAGATAATAAAACAAATTGTTTCATGCCTAATCTATATGGACGAATTTTATATGATTGGAAATCTGTGAATAACTTCTATCAAGAGAGAAACATTTATAGTAATTTACAGGTGCTTTAGGGAAGTCAACACAAACAGGAAAAAAATATGATTTAGCAAAGGTGTAATTAAAAAAAATGTTTTCTCCAGAATTAAAATCATTCTTGCAATTTGCTATGTGTCAATATATCACATTGAAGCTTGAATTTCTTATAATACGCATATTAAAAAGAACAGACTGGTTTCTTCAAGACACCATTTGCTGCATTAACAAACAATTTACAAATCATCTACATTTTCTTTAATTTACAATTCAATTTGATTTCATACATTAATTGGAATACAAAAAGAAAGTCTAAAATGAACATCTATTTATACTTGGCAAGCAATAAACATTTCAACCTCCATTTCCTCTCAAATGACAAAACCCCAATTGAATATCAATAACAAAAATCTGTCTTTTTTTTCCAAATCCTTATAAACAAAACAAAATAATCATACACTGAAAATGACAATGCATCAGTTTTGTCATCCATTAATTTCTATTCTTAACTTCAAAAGGTACACCTTTCGTTCTTTCAAAAGCAATAACAATGTTTAAAAACTAAAATTCAGGACTAAAATTGTCATGAGACCCAAAATAAAACATAACTGTGCAGAAAATCTTCCTCATTAACCACTGTCCTCACAAAATGGGTGTATGACAACAAAAATTATAGGTCATCAACCAATATCCCACTTTTAAGACCAATATTCATGCGTACAGAGATTATAATACATTTCTTGGATTGCTGACATATTTACATATAAGCAGGTTGCTATTGAAGGATCATTGTGCACAAGCCTGTATCGCAATTATAATGAGTGAAAAGTTAATTCATGGTAACAACATAAGCAAAATAAGATCTTACATATCAGCTTCTACAGAATGTTCATGTTTCTGAATCATTAAAACTAGTCATTGAAATATAGAAGTTAATCTTTATTGAAGAAATCTAGAGAAGAAATATAAAACTTGCATTGTGTAGTAAACATTTGAATAAGAATTGTGTTCACACCATGTGCTGTATAAGGGTAATTTATCCTGAAAAGGACTCAGCACAGCTCAAGAAGAAAGATGAAGACACAACGTTTCGGGTAGATTTGACTTGCCCTTTCTCAAGCGAAGAAAGCATGAGAGGTAAGAGAATAGGAATAAATGCAACAAGCAATTTTTGTGTCATCATCTTTTTTCCTGAGCTCTGATTCCTTTTAAGGACCGACTTCTAAAAAGATACCCTCCCCACACCATGTAATGCAACATTCTCAAAAATGTCAAATCAAACATAAATACATTTTGAACCAAATAAGACATACAAAAATGAGGTATTTTATTTTACATGGGCTATGAATCAATGGTGGGCTGAAAACAATATCAGAAAAAGCATTTCCACTTTCTTAATGAGTAGAAGTATATCAAACATATTACAAAAGAAAAAATGTATATTTCAGAGAGTACTTGAAATGAAGCTGCATAAAATGCCAAATGATACTAAAAGGTATGAGAAGTAAAAAAAATAATACATGAGACACACAGGGGTGAACTACATAACATTTTAAAATGAATGAAAAAAGAATAGAAATGTCATGAACAATAACAATGCATGGCATTAGAAAAAAAATGGATGTGACTTAGAAATTTAATTAAAAATTGACTTCCACTTTGAACAAATGTAAGAAAGCATTCTGGAACAAAATAGCCTGAAACTTATCTCAATTAAATAGAAGTTCTAATACATTATGACACTACAATTATACTTTCAATTTATTTACAACAGTATACACAAACATAGTTTCAAATACTGTCTCTGTGACGATAATTGACGAAATAAATTTGAAATAGCAAAGAACATACAAAAGACATTGATATTACACTAATCCCACCCATTTACATGAAGCAAGATATTTGAGAATATACCATCATTTTATAATTTACTAATACATCAAAAAGCGGTACTTCAGAATTTCTATTGACTATGAAGAACAAAGCCGTAAAAAACATCTTGATATTTCAACAAAATTCATGAATACATGGGAAATACAACATGACATAGCACATAACTTACAATTCATGCAGGTTTGGGGGAAATATAAACTAGTTTGAAGCTTCCAAATAAAATAGCATCCTTAATTTCATTGTACCTTTACAGAAAAAAATAGAAAAGAAAATATACAAAATTGTTCAATATTTAGAGCAAAGAATGTGACTCATGCTATTACATACTACTTGGTAAGTGAACAAAATAAGTTCACGAAAAATAAGTACTGTATAATGAGGAGATAATGACTTAAAATGTTAAGCCAAAAGAAAAAAACTAGTACATATTTTTCAATTTGGTTCAATATCTAAACCAGGTTAAAATACTTACTTATGTAAACACTCTATAAAAATGGTGTCAAACAATGTTCACTTGTTTGGTCATAATCAAAACACCAAACAAACAAAGAGTTTGATATACTTAACCCTATCCCAGACAAAAAAACTCAAATCATAAAAGTAGCACATATAATATGTTGTGGTTACTTGATTGAAATAATATATGGGTACAAAATGAAGTTATACGCCTTACGCCTTTTCAAATCCTTTACTGTACAGCTTTACAAAAGCGAAATATGAACACAATTTGCACATAACGCAAATTGAAATGACGTTTACGTACTTCTGTATACAGTATATTTACATCCTATATCTCTTTGAAGCATCCCTCCATTCAAAAAATCTTCTGTATACATGTATTTGCACTTTTTACTAACATTGCTTCATTTGATAAACTTTCTCCATTCCTTAATCATCCTTCAATACAACATTGCACAAGTTTTGAGATGTTCCTTAAGATTCTCCATGTCCTTATGATGTACTTGATCTGCTACTGGATTGCGAATCTGGGTTGAGAGAACCAGTGAAGGGCATGAGATTGGGAAAGGAGGAGTCAACAAACTTTGAGAGATTGGAGATGTCAGAGCCGTCGTCTATGAGGGGTGAGTTGGAGTCCATGGAACCATTGGATGGTCCACTGCTAGCTCTGCTCAGAGAAGGGTAGGGGTAATTCATCTCCATCTGAGGGTAGGGTAAGGATGAAGGTAGGCTTACACTCTGAGCACCTCCAATCACTGGATTAGGGGATATCAGATCAGGGAGGGGATTCATCTGGTTTCCTTTAGCCATAGAGTTTGGGGCGACTTGGAATGGAGCAATCGTAGTTGGAGCTACATCCATCGGTGGGGGTGTCGAGATGGGTTCATTGACTCGAGGCATGGCGCTCAGACCTTGCTGCTCTTGATTCCCTGCCATGGGGACTGGATCTTGATTGGATGAGAGTGAGATCTGGTTTGCATCCATAGGACTGGTATTGGACCATTCATCGCCAAAAGATGGATAGCTGAGGCTGGGACTGGGAGAGGAGTTTTGGTAGAGATCAGGGAGAGAGGATCGGCTCTCGGGGAGACTGGTAGGGAGACTGGTAAGGAGGTTTGATGGAAGGCTTGTAGATTGCATGCCAAGAGAAGGGAATGATTGAGAGACCCCTGAGGATGCGGATGCTGCTCCCGATGACGATGATGGTGGCGGTGGTGTACCAGTAACCATCATCCCAGGTGATGCTGTCCCAGACAATGAGGTGTCACCAGTAGCGGAATGCATGACTGTGTCTGTTGACATTGTGAGAGTTGACGCATTGCCCATAGAGAACGCCGGTGAATAAGGGGATGACGAAGGAGGAAATGACCCCATGGGTCTTGAAGTACCAAAACCCATGTTTGACATATTGGATGGTGGTAATGATGTCTGAGTAGATGGCAATGGTTGACTAGTCGGACTGGACACTCCGAATGGGAACATACCAGAGTCTGATGACATCGACAGATTAGGTTTGAAGGACAGAGATGGATTGCTCAGGCCGCTACTTTGCTGCCTAGATGGTCCACTCTGTGACAGCAGCTGCCCTAGCTGTGTGTTGGCAAGGTTTGATGAAGATGATGATGACGCTGTAGCTCCATGACTAAAACTTGTGTCTCCAGCCCCTCCTGCCCCTGCCTCCACTTCCCCACCAGGAGCCATCCCCATGTCTGCTGGAGTGGCATCAGGAAAGGCTCCCTGTGCCACGGCTCCAAGGGATCCTGGTCCAGCATTTGGACCTCTTACAGCTAGGATCTGACCTTCATGGGTGCGTAGATAGATACCTTTCTTGGTCTTGATGAACGTGACTGCATCACCAGCTCTGATCATGGAGGAAGAGTCTGTAGATGTGTTGGCACCAGGGAGCATGATGTCTGTACAAAGAAAAAGGAAAGTAATGATCAAATCCTAGCATCTTCATTGCATTTGACACACTATTCTTGATGTAAAAGACCATTATAGTTATGTGTTATCGAACATTTCTATATTATTTCATTCATAATCTGATTTTTAGGATGGAACATTTAACCCTAAAATGGCAGGGAGAGAGGAGAGGTGAATCTTTCTTGCCCTCTCTGATCCATTTAAAGCCAAGCTTGAGGAAAAAAGAAGGAAAAATTAGGGTTATAATAATTTTGACACATATACTATATCAAAACATTCAATTTTGAATGGATAATCTATGATTAGCTTTAAATAATACAGGACCCATTGGTTGATCAATTTTATCATTGAAAAAGCTACCCTGTATAACGAAGACCTGAATAAAAATGATATAAAAAGTGAAATCTTACTGGTAGTAGCAACAATGCGCTGAAGGGTGACACCAGCATTCTTGAGATCTCTAATTCTCTTCTGAGTGACCTCTAGAGGTGTAGGTGGCTGCCTGGGTACAGGAGTGGATTGGATGGGTCTCACATTGGCTACAGGACGATGCAACGGCTGCTTCAAGGATGGCCTACACAAAACAAAGAATAATCAATCATAAATCAAATTGAGGTCTCTAATTATCTTCTGAGTGACCTCTAGTGGTGTAGGTGGCTGCCTTGGTACAGGAGTGGATTGGATGGGTCTCACGTTGGCTACAGGACGCTGCAACGGCTGCTTCAAGGATGGCCTACAAACAACACAAATTAGAGAAGAATAATCAATCATAAATGAAATTGAGGTCTCTNGGTCTCACGTTGGCTACAGGACGCTGCAACGGCTGCTTCAAGGATGGCCTACAAACAACACAAATTAGAGAAGAATAATCAATCATAAATGAAATTGAGGTCTCTGATTCTCTTTTGAGTGACCTCTAGAGGTGTAGGTGGCTGCCTTGGTACAGGAGTGGATTGGATAGGTCTCACGTTGGCTACAGGGCGCTGCAACGGCTGCTTCAAGGATGGCCTACAAACAACAAATTTGAGAAAAATACTCAATCATTAAATGAAAAGACATATCCAGCGCGGCATTTCACTAAGTTATGACTATAATTGACAGACTGGTATCAGTTCTTGAGCTGAATGATCAAGAATCTTATGCATATCAAACTCTCATAAACATAATCCTAGTCTTTCTTAGAGTCATTCCTAACTTTACACATGATTTGGTGAAACATTGCCCTTGTCACATCCATGCAGAATCATTTGACAATGGCTTCTTTTTATCCTAGTCAATTCAATTCAATGGTTTTTTTATTCTGTTAAAAAAGTCAGAATCAAATTACAAAAAATTACATACATATACACTGATTTGATAAATGAAGTAAGAAGAAATATATTCAGGAAGAATATAAATACCAATTTCAAGAAACATATTGAGACAGCAGAAATCTGTCTTTGTATGGTAATGTCTGTACACGTGATGTTTAGACCATATTCAGGCATTTTATTTAAGAATTCCAAACGTAAAGAATGTTAGCTTGATTCCATATAAATTTTCATTACAAGAAGCCATAATAAAATTGGTAATCTTTGACTTACAAATAGGGGAAGGCTGGTCCTGTGCGCAGATTATTCATGTTAGGAACACCTTTAGCTGCTGGAGGCATAGACATACCCCCAGGGCCAGACCCTTTGGGATAGAAAGCTGCATACGATGGTCTGGAGTAAGATAGATTCAACTTCTTCTCCTCCTCGTAACTCTTCTTAGCTTGCATCTTCTCAGCTCTCGTTAGCTTCATATCCTTACGATCCCATAGAAGTGACTCGGTTGTGAAAGGTGCCTGGGGGAACAATGTATGACAAAATAATGTCATCCGCTGAGGGAAAATATACATTCATGTTTCCTGCAATATACACAAAAATATAGTATTTCATCTTTCCAGTTCTTATTGAAAATCGATCTATGTCTACAATAATCTACTGTCAACAGTTTGCAATCTTAATAATTCATAATCATATTCTTTGCCAATTTCACCTTATGAAGGTCATCAAAGTCTGTGGATGCCCAATTCTACTAAAAGCACAAATAAATCTGCTTCACAATGATATTTTTTTCACAAATAGCTTTTTTTTTTAAACATGTATGAGCCATAAAAAGATTATTTCTGGGGATTAATAAAGGGGTTTTGAAGGACACAAATGCAATGCTTCATCATGACTATGTTGGATTGTGAAGTGTGGTAATTATGTCAGATTTGAGTACCCTCTTAGGAAGTAAGAGAATGGAGTAAATAGGGAAAATGCATGTTTATATAATACTTTCATGAGTCTGACAGGGCCTCTCACAATTAACATGGAAAATGATATAGAGCAATAAGTAATCAAACACACACCTTTGTCATACAGTTACTGTGTTCCTGAACAAGACTCTTCAATACGGTATCATTCATGTCTGCAGCTAAATGACTGAAGTCTTCAAACGGCATATCAGTCTCATCAAACTCGAGAAGAGATTCAACTTCCTTCTTGGTCAAGTTCATTTCAGGATTCATCTCATCTACAACTCGATCTGGAATCAATCAAGAATCATTTATAATTTTTTTTAATGCAGGTATAGCTGCCTAAGACATCTCTTGAGAACAAAATATATGCTCTAAGTAGGAGAAATTTGACATACAAAAGGTGAAAAACTTGGGCAATTATTCGACTCGTAGATGTGTAACTTAGGCAGAGTTACCTATACATGCAATGCTTCAAAGTTAAAATTTTCTTTTCTGTAATACATTTGCTGGTGCTCAATGAAATTTGACATCCAATTTTCATTTTGTCCATCATGTTACATGTATCCCTGAGCAACAATCCAGAAATATGAGAGCTAGATGGAACCAATTTTTGGGGCTAGAAGGTAAAATTTTGACAAAAGAAGTAGGATTCAATGATGAATTTACCTATATTGCATACTGGTTTTGAAGTTCTATAATAGGATTGGTTTGTATGATAATTTGTTAATTACCTATATTCAAAACTAAATTGTACAGGATTTAATTGCAATATTGTAAAAGTAAAAATGAACATCTAGTGTTTGAAGAAAGTAGACTGAGCAATTGGACAACAGATACCTTCCTCAACCCCCAAATTAGTGTGATTTGAATGAAACACACAGCATATTCATTGCTTTTCAACAGTTATGTATATTTCTCATAAAGAAACATTAAAAATTTACTAATTGTGTACAAATTTCTTCTACAAGAAAAAAAAGGATTATTGAATATATCTACTCACCAGACATTCCTTTCTTGGAGATCTGCCTATCATAGATCTTCTTCTCAAGAGTTTGATCTGATACCAGACGATAGACATGACACTTCTTGGCCTGTCCGTAGCGGTAGACTCGACACACTGCCTGGGCATCGTGGCATGGATTCCAAGAAGCATCCATGACAACCACACGGTTAGCACCAATCAGATTGATACCGAGACAACCAGCTCTGAAATGACATAACACAGATAAATGAACATGATCCTATGGTTGAATATTCATTACATTGGTTAAAATATACTATTGAAACCAACACTTGACCTGAAACATACATGAACAAATAAAGAATACAGTCAGTAATATTTCCAGGTTTCATGTCAGCAAACTCAATGACAAAAAGCATAATGAAACAAGATGAAATCCTCAATTAAAATACAGATAAAGCTGTCTTAGTGGGCATCTGTTTTCAGTGATCACTTGTCTATTGTCATCACCTTTGGTGCATCCATCTTGACTATTACCTCTGTGGACCTGGACTACACATGTCACCTGCTCACAGTGGACATATTTTATTATATTATATTAAATATATATATTATTATTAAAGTACATATTTTATATTTCCCTGGGGTGACCACTTTAGACAGAGTTGGGTGCATTTCAACATGATTGACTTACTTGGTTGAGAGAAGAAAGAGCATAGCTGTTTTGTTGTCTGGTGAGTTGAATTGATTGATCATCTTTTCTCGGTCAGACACAGCTGTACTACCATCAAGTCCTGTACACAAACACATAAACAAAATATATTAAATGAAAGGTTTCCTGGCAAAATACATCATTAGCATTTTGAATTGCACATTAAATGATTGCTAACCACTTTCTCGTCATTAACAGATATCATTTTCCATGCATGATTTTCACACAATAGTCCAGCAAGGTTATGTCTCAGAAGTAAAGCATGTTTGCTAAACATTCAAGGAATTTGACGAGAAACTTCAAATATGTCTGTTGGCATATGTATACCGTTTCAATGTGTTTTTAATTAACTCACTCTTCAGCAGTATCAAAGAGTACATCTTCATCGTCACCACTTCTACTTTGCTCATTATTATGAACAATTAAAAAGATTTTAATCATATCCACAAGTGCATTAAAAACGACACATCTGCCGCTACCACTACCAAAATCACTACCACCCCAAACGTCATTGCCCATAGCACCAACACAAACATATCATCACCCTCATCACCATCAAAATAGCTGCCATCCCCACCATGATCTAATTATCATCGTCTTCCCCATCGACGCTACTGCTGCCACTACCACCACCACCACCACCACCAACCACTTTCATCACCACCAACATCACCATCACTTCCATAAGATCTAAAACTCACTGAAGTAAGTCTTGTTGCGAACCCAGTCCCTCGGCATGAGTGGAGGAGGATTAGGAGGCAGAGGGATGGTAGACTTAGCAAGGAACTTCTCAATGATAGAGAGACAGCTAAGACTCTGACTGAAGACCAAGATCTTATCTCCTTGACGGATAGATTCCTCCAAGATGTGAAAGAGAAGGATGATCTTTCCTCCGTTGCATAATTTACCCTTGGTGTAGTTCTTCATTATGTCTCGTGCCTGGAAAAGAAACAAATATAAATACCAATCACATGAACTAGGCCCTATTGCATGAAAATTTAACGCAACTCCATTTTCAACTAATCAGGAGTGCGTATTTAGGACTTGCATTTAATTTTCTGAGTTGCGTTTAAACACAACTTTTTATGCAATAGAACCCGAGTCAAATAAATGCTATAAATTATACTTATCCATCAAATCACAACTTTAACTTAATTTATGTAAAGGAATCATAAATGTAAATCCTCTAACTGGAAGATATGTGATTAATAAAACATCCTGCTCTTCTTATGAATAGTTAATGTATTTTTATTGCTAAAATTACTTTACAATGATTAAGAATAATTGTGCCATAAATTAATTTCTTTTCACACTTTTCAATAGGACACTCGAGCAGTTTCAATGGAACATGACAACAATTAACTCAAACAAGATTTGTTACATTTTGAGGGGGGAAGATTGTTCTCTAGCAGTCTTTTCTGTATACTAGTCAAATTAGCACAAGGACAATAATTGGCATTGATTGATTAAAAAACAGGTCTCTTACAAACAATAATTTAGAATTATGAGTTTACCCATTCAAAAGAGATGATTTGCTGTATCTTGTCAACGTAGCCAGGGCCACCTGACCCTTCCCCTCTCCTTGGACTTCTATCTTCAGCTGGTTTTTTAGCTGCTGCTTTCTGTGCTGGTGGTTTACCAGAGCATCTAAGAAAGAAATAGTGAAGAGATTCAATTCAAATACATCTTTAAAATGGAGAATGGATCGATCATGTACATCACAAGATAAAAGGTTTATCAAAAGAATATCTTTGAAGCAAGAAAACCAAGTTGTGATTAATTGTATAGAACAAAATTATATTATTGATAGAATGTGATTTAAATGAAATACAGTACATTACTAAACAAATTCTACAAATCAAATGACCCTTGTCAAATATGCATTTAATAGACTTGGTCGAAGGTTATATTGCTCTTGCCCCTCAAAGTCAATAATCAAGTCAAAAATATTTCTCCAGTTTTAACAGATACAACTTCAGCAAGGATGACTGAATAGGTAATCAAGTATACTCATACCCATAGTAAAATGTAATGTAAAGCTATTACAACAAATCTGTTGCATACATTTAAACTTGAACAAAACACTTGAAAAAAAAACACTGAAACTTCTCCTTACTTAATTTGCCCTTACCTCTTTCTTTCACTTTAAAGACCACTGACACTACATACTTTACTTACTTTGCCTGGATATCTGGTAAATCAAGATCGGCATCCAGTTCTTCTGTCACACTGTCTCTTGCACTCAACAAATCACTGAGAATATCAGGGTGGTTCCAGATCTATGAAATTAAACAACAATGGATTAAATAACTCCAGAGAAACTTCCTTCCATAACAACATAATTTTTCATCAATTTCTTATGATATATCTCTAACAATTCATGAAGTCTCTAAAATTGTAAAAGCATCACACAGAAAGTAATTTCTTTCTGTAATACTAAAATGCATATCAATTTCTTGTGAATTGTGAAAAACACCCAAAGAATTTGATCTTACTAATTGTGAACAAATCCCAAAGACTATGATCATACATTTTGTGAAAAATTCCCAAACAATTTGATTAATTACAATCCACTCTGTGTTGAAAGACAACCTTTGAGTTGAGGAGGAATATTTGGTATTTTCCTATGATTAATATCTTAAGTTGAAAGCATACAAAAAAATCTCACAGAGACCATAACATAAAAAGGCAACTAAAAATGTTGAGATTTCTAAACAGTTATCATTTTTGTGCTGAGTCAATGAGTTTCATTAATTCACTTCCATCANCTGCTGCTTTCTGTGCTGGTGGTTTACCAGAGCATCTAAGAAAGGAAAAGTGAAGAGATTCAATTCAAATACATCTTTAAAATGGAGAATGGATCAATCATGTGCATAGCAAGATAAATAGTCTCTTAAATAATTGTCTTCAATTCAAGGTTTATTAAAAACATATATTTGTAGCAGGAAAGCTGCGCGGTGATTAATTTTAAGAACAAAAACAGATATTTAATAAACTGCGATTAAACAAAATACAGTACATTCAAAGACAAGTCGTAAATACAAAATGACCTTTGCTCATGTCCAATTTGCTTTTAATTGCCTAGGTTAAAGGTTATACAAGTCAAATTATTCTATTGCATTTGCCCCTCATAAGTCAACTATCAAGTAAAAACATTTCTCCAGTTATAACAGATTAAACTTCAGCAAAGATGACTGAATATCTGAATTAATCAAGTATACTCATACACAGAGTGAAATGTGATGCAAAGCTAAACACAAACCATCTGGCGCCTTCACTTAAAAGACCACTGACATTTCTCCTTTATTAATTTGCCTTTACAGACCTCCCAACTATTCGGAATTTGGAGGAAAGAATATAAATTGTTGACAATTTGCGAGAATTTCAAGGCCATTTCAAAACAGTTTTCCAAATTTTCTTAATAATGTTACTCCCCAGTCCTATTTCCCAGCAAATCATTCTGCTTTATCAATTACTTGGGTTGAGAGGAATGCCCTTATCTCTTTACTTCACTTTTACTCCTGTTTTGGCATCATTACACTGGCTTCCTGTTGAATTTCGCATAAAATTTAAACTTTTGTTACTAGTCTTTCACTGCTTACGTGGAAGTGCCCCGGAATATAATATAAATCTGCTGATACCTTACAATCCTGTTAGACGGCTGAGATCATCTGAGTCTAAACTGCTCACTGTTCCGAAAACTAAGAAATCATGGGGGAATAGGTCATTTGCACATGCTGCACCTTACCTCTGGAATCAATTACCGCAAGAAATACGCAATGTGCAAACTGTTGAATGTTTCAAAAATGCACTCAAAACCCATCTTTTTATAAGTGCTTTCAATTTGTATCTACACATATATATCTCATTTCTTATATATTTGTACTTTTTGTTGTTGTACCTATTGCTTCTGCTACTCTTTAAATTTTCCTGTACTGCGCATTGAGCACATTATTCATGTGGAATCTGGCGCATTAAAAGTACCCCTATTATTATTATCATTTTTATAATTTTTTTTTTTTATTATTAAAACCGCCAACCGTACATGCTTTACTTACTTTGCCTGAATGTCTGGTAAATCAAGATCAGCATCAAGTTCTTCTGTCACACTGTCTCTTGCACTCAACAAATCACTGAGGATGTCAGGGTGATTCCAGATCTAGAAAATTAAACAATGATGGATTAAATCACTCGAGAAAAACTTTCTTCCGTAACAAAATCTTGTACATCAAAACCATATAATAGATCTCTAACAATCTACCCAGTCTCTAAAATTGTGCAGGCATGCGGATGCAGAAAATCATTTCTTTCTGTAATGCTGCAACACATATCAATTTGCTAAAGATATATACTGTATACATGTATATCTTGCAAATTGTGACAAACTTTCCCCAATATTGATTTTACAAATTGTGAAAAATTCCCTACCAATTTGAACTTGCACTTTGTGAAAAAAATTCTCAAATAAATGAATTTGATAAAACTACAATCCACTTTGAGTGGAAGGGCTACCTTTAAGTTGAGGGGACAAACTTTGAAGTTTCATGTCATCATGTCGAGTTGGAAGCATTAAAACAAAATGGCAGCTAAAAATGTCAAGATTTTCTAAACAGTTACTTTCATTTTTGTGATGAGTCAATGGGTTTCATTCCAAATTGTTCATCATCATTCAATTAGTGAGCAGATCTGGTAATTAAATCCATAATACTGCAGTATCATGTATGATTTCTGACAACTTTCTGTCAATTGTCTACAGTCAATTTTCCAACAATTTATACAGTTCAAAAGGCAATTCTAAGTAAACCAGATGAATTGTCACTCACCTTGCATCCTACAGAGAATGCCTTGAGTGGATTTGATGTACACCATCCCCCTGCCCCAGCCTCCTTGAAGCATTGCATGAAACGGATATAAAGGCCTCTCTGGAACGACGTCAAACGAACCATGATTACATGTTCTTCCTTCGGTGGTAGGGTGGATAGGAGGACATTGAAACCGCGACGCTGGACGAATCCGCTCAATAGACTATGCAGGACATGTGCTCGATACCTCATCAATCGAACATCCTGTTGATGTGAAACAAGAATAAGAATTTTTCTTTTTCAGTGCACACATACTTGCTCGCTAGGGAATGATACAAAGAATCAAGGTTATATATCACACACAGTGCAGGAAGTCTTTGGAAATATCATTTTTCCAATGTCAGAGGTGAGCTGTATCCAAGGGCCAATGGGTCTAAAATAATCAAGGGAATCATATAATTCAGTTCAAGCTCAAAGCAAGAGACTAGTGAAACTTAATGATAACACGAATCTGGAAAAAGGAGGAAAATATAATCACCACTTCCTAGTGCTTAATATTATTTATTGTAAGGGCCAAGATTAGGCGTATAATATAAACTATTGTAGTGCTTACATGTTAATTACCTAGTGTCATCAAAGGCAATCTATTCTTCATCAAGAGTATGATTTTGCACGCAATAGCATTTTAAATCAACATTCAAACTCATATTACAAATATACTAAATACTAAATACTGATTGACAGTATCCAGGTAAAATAAAACAGTATTAATTGCTAATAGATTTACGCGTAAATATTCAGCATTGAATGAGAAACGCCTTCAAATCTAAATTCATCATCATCCTGTGTGAAATGACTCTAAATATTTTAAACTATATATAAACTATAAGTTACTTACATAAGGTGTGCTGTCCATACACTGTCCATTCGAGATGGGACTTTCAAAGAGATTAGCAAACTCATGGCGAGTACCCAAGAAGTTTGGTCTAACAAAGTCCACCATACACCAGTATTCCTGGAGATTATTCTGAAGTGGGTATCCAGTCAATACAACTCTCCGTCTATATAAAGAATAAAATCATAAGGCATGTTTAGAGACTTAAATGCTATGATATCTTTATTGAGAGCATACAATCACATTGGTTACTATAATTGAATAAATACAAATAACATGGTATACTCTCCTTGGTATGGATATTCATACAACCATTTTGGGGAGTTAAAGAACTAGAAGATACTATTCTTGCAAGTTCCCACATCTTCAATGCAAAATGAATACAGTTTTTTAACATAATGGAAATGACTACATGTATTTTCTTTATTCAATGCCAAATGACAAATAAAACTTCATCTTCATAATCAGCCTTACTTCAAATGTTGGTGCTTTTCAGGTACATACCTTGTCCTAATATTTTTGAGAGCTTGTGAGATTCCAGCATGACTGTTCTTGATCCGATGACCTTCATCGCATACAACCATGTCAGGACCTGGATTGCACAATGCTGCCTTCATATCTGTCAAAATATAATTGTTATTTCAAAATGAAAACTTTCTTTTCAACAACTAATTCAATTTTATTATGTATCCTAATAATATATATCTCATAATCAGCATCGATAGGAATCTTTTAACAATCTTTTTTTCTGTACCAATAATTTATTTGAATTATGGTATGCAAATTTTTGATCTCCAATATCATTGATATTACTTACTATGTACTACAAACAGTTTCAAGAACAATAAATTACAAACCTTTCTGTAACAGAATTGGAATGTGAACAACCAAAAAGCTGAAGCAAATTATTTTTTCTTAATCAGTCATTCAAGAATTAACAAAGGAATTTACATATGAAAATCAAGCTGATCAATAATCCATAATGATTTGCAATTCTGCTATCAAGGTGACCCATCAAAACAGAAATATATGTTTTTCTGGTTTGTTTGCATTCCTCTGTAAAAGACATTATTCAACATTGTTTTCATTTGAAAAAATTCTCAACTGCCACATTCTAAATGCTACTTAAATGGTTGATAATGTAAGTAAATTAAGCTGTGAAAATATTAGGCTTCAACATGCATGTTTAGTGAACGCTTTATTCAATTTTCATAGATATCTTGAAAGTGCCTCCTTTTTTGCATTCTTTGTTGTTTTTTCATCAATCTGAATGTAATAACATAGGACAGGCAGCTTGCTTGTCTTTAACATTACTAAATTTATATATCTTCTAACTCAAAGGAATTAATATTGATTGCCAGTTAAAGTAAAGAAGAGAAAAGAAAAAAAGAAGACTTCAAATAAATTAATATGTACTCACCTATTGCCATTTCAGCGTGCGCTTCCATCTCATCGATATCAATGACCTGAGGTGAAGACTTTCCAGACTTGCTTGATTTCTTCTTTGGTCGTCCCATGGCAGTTTGTTTGGACCTCGCTAGGAGACGATACATATCATACCCCATCAACAGAACGCCTCCTACCTGCTTCCATTCAGCTGAGATCATGCATGAAAAATATAATAAAACATTGAAATCCCAAATAAATGTAAAATACTTGAAATCCAACAGATGGCTCTGTGAAAAAAAAAATCTCTACTCTTCCAGTAGGCCTTTGATATGGCCTTTTTCTATAAAATTTGGTCAGAAACTTGCACATATTCAATAACGCAGTGTACAGGTTGAGAGTGGGATATTCAGTTTTTCCCCTTCAAAAATGAAATATTATGATAAATCACTATTTTGAGTTATAAGGTTCTATATGCTATATTTCCGACCAAATATTTGCCTACAAAAAACAAGGCCTGAAATATCCTCTTGAATTTATTCTGCATTGCAAATGCATAAGAACATTAATGCACCCTTGACTTCATCAGCCAATTACTAAATTATTACACAATGAAATACACAAGGGTACAATCGTAACTTTGGGGTGTGGTGGGGCGAAAAAAACACATTGAACTTACCAATGACCTTTGCCCTTGATGCAGTTGTCTTGTGCATGTCATTGAGTACAAAGATATTGAAATGCCTTGGTCTCTCTGGGCACCACATATCAAACTCTGCAAGCCAGTTCTGTAACGTGTTGATAGGCACAATACACAAGACTGTGTGCGCCTTGGTATACCGCATGAAGACACTTGTAAATGCAATGCACTGTATGAAACATGGGAAGAAGAGAATAGATGAAGAATAGTTAATTTAAATTATTAACAATAATCCCATTGGGATATTTCAGTCATCTCAGTCCTTTA
>BQKZ01000950.1:95013-105829 GCA_036244855.1 Temnopleurus reevesii
GACCTTTGACCTTTGACCAATTGAACCCAAATTCTAATCAGTTCATCCTCACATGCTTATACATACTTGATCCAAGTTTGGTCAAAATCCGTCCAGCGGTTCTGAACTTATCGCGGTAACAAGGTTCGGACGGACGCACGGACGGACGGACGGACGGACAACCCAAAAACATAATGCCTCCGGCACCACCTTACGGTGGCGGAGGCATAAAAACACCTTCTTTACTTTCTAAAATGGTTGTATTATTGAACGAAGAATGAAGAATTTCATAGAAAATTCAGAAACGCAAACTAACAAAAATGTACAAGCCTTTTAATCTCATAGTTAAAGTTGTGCAAAAATATGTTGTACCAATAAAAGTCTAGACTAGCCCTATTCCGTTAAATTATTCTCTAACCAGAAATACCATCAAACCCAAACCCAGGCTTTTTTTAAAGAGTGGCAAAACGGTAAAATTTACCATTTACCCAAAAGAGGAACAAAACTTCTAGTTCATTTAGATCTGCTTCTATCACATTTACTTTCACTTTTTTTTCAATTTTCATGAAGATTTATTGCAGAATAGAGCCAATAGACTGATCCATCTCATCAAAAAGAAATCTTTTATGGTCTGAAATTTTGTCCCTGTTCACCCTGTTTTACAGGGAAAAGGACATACATGTAGGGAGTGTAACAGACTTGAACTATCATAGCGAAGGCGTCGTGGTGTAGTGGTTCTGACTCTTGACTTTCAACCCAAGGGTTGTAGGTTCGAATCCCACCCATGGCGTCAATTTCCTTCAGCAAGAAATATATCCGCATTGTGCTGCACGCAACCCAGGTAGGTGAATCGGTACCGGTAGTAATATATGCAATTTATATAGCGCACGTATCCACTCTCATTGCTGAGTGCTCAAGGCGCTTTGCATTTATTACCCTGGCTTTAGCCCGGCAGCCACCAGCGCACATGGCATTTCAAGGAATAAAGATCCCTGCCAGGTACCCATTCACCTCACCTGGGTTGAGTGCAGCACAATGTGGGTGAATTTCTTGCTGAAGGAAATTAACGCCCTGGGAGAGATTCGAACCACCGACCCTCTAGTTAAGAGACGAAAGTCCGAACCACTACACCACGACGCTCCCATTTTGAATGCAGTGAGCGCCAAATGGTAGCCATGCTATAGCCGGGTAATAATGCACAGAGCGCTGAGAAACACTTTGCAGGGCGCCACAAACCCACTTGCCCGCATGCCCGGGGCAACAAAATGAAGCTGTCGGGCAAGTAAATAAAATTGTCACTTGCCCGAAAGGGCAAGTACCAGCTTTTTCTAGATTTCATCTACATGTACAAATTGGCACAGGCATTGGGGCAATGGAAATTTTGTTCGGGCAAGTGATTTGAAAACTTGGTTGCCCGTCTGGGCAACTGGTGAAAAAAATTCTTGAAGCACGCTGCTTTGTATTAAGCGCTATATAAATGTTGTGTATTATCATTATTATTATTTCCTTACCTTGTTTAATGACCTTTTTAGCGTCCTTGTCACTCTCACTGCCGCTATCCAGCACAATACACTCTGCTGGGACAGGTGTGTATATAAAGACTTAAACCATCACCTTACCTTGTTTAGTGACCTGCTTAGCGTCCTTGTCGCTCTCACTGCCGCTATCCAGCACAATATACTCTGCAGGGACAGGGACTGGTTTAGGGAGTGTAACCGACTTGAACCATCTGCTTACCTTGTTTAGTGTCCTTGTCACTATCACTACCACTGTCCAGCACAATACACTCTGCTGGGATAGGAACTGGGCAGTGTTTCACCAAGTCTTTCTTAAAGTTACGCTCGATTTTAAGAAAGACTGGAACCCGTTAACGAGTGTAATATGCGAAAGATTCTCGATCATTCAGGAGAAGAAATGATACCAGTCATGCGTGTAAAGTCGTTCTTAAAGTCTTTCTTATTTGGGTAAAATACCACTCTGGTATAAGGAGTGTAACAGATTTGAACCATATCCTTACCTTGTTTAGTGACCTTTTTAGCATCCTTGTCGCTCTCACTGCCGCTATCCAGCACAATACACTCTGCTGGGACAGGGATCGGTATAGGAAGTGTAATCGCTTCAGGAATCGTTGGCTCTGGGGCAGGGCTTGTTGATGATTGAAGCGCAGGAATGGCTGCTGATATTGATGCTACAGCTTCTTGCAATTTTTCAACTGTTGATGGGAAGATAAAACATTAACATTTATACTCATCATAAATTGTGCTTTTTATGCTTGATAACAATTAAGTAATGTTTTCCCACATATGTATTAAGAGACTATAATTTCCTATATAGAGGTGGAAAAAAATTTCAGCATGAGTTTACCAGGGATTTACAAAAGAAATGTATTAGGGATGAAAATGAAACAAAAGTGAGACAGTTCACATATAGGCTACTGCATGATATAAAGCAACCAAGGCCACTGAAACCAAGGCCTTTGATGCCCCATTGTCTGGCTCCAATGCCCTGCTCACTGGTCTTGGAGATTTCTGATACCTTTTTTTCATTTTCCCATTTAATTTTTGCTGTATTTTAAAAATGTGTTCTTTAGAAAAGTGGCCTTGCAATAAAAATATTGAAACCTTAAGTCTGAAACTGGTTTTGTATGTAAGATTTCCTTCTCCAGACCTCGTATTTGGAATTTAACTTCAATAAACTAATATAATTATAGCAGAAGTGTCCTGTAAGATAAAAATAGTAAGTAATTATTAGGTTATTATTATTAGTTAGTAAGTATTAGGTAGAATTTTTGAAAAATAGTTACCAATGGCATTAGAAGCTTCAATCTTTTGTTGCTTTTGTTCATCTAATCTTCTCTTCCTTTCTTCCTCCAGTCTCTGTTTTCTCTCTTCTTCTTCTCTTTGGGCCTCCAAGGTTTCTGCATCCAACTGATCTTCTCTCAAGAAGGTCCTGACAAGGTAAACACATGGAATAAGAAGTTAATGTGGAAAATGGTAATTTCATAAAACAACTTACATGTAAATAGCAGCTTTTGATCAATTCTAAAATGTTCCGAGATCCAAAAAAAAAAAAAAGAGAACAGGTTTATTATCAATGCACCCACCAACAAGGAATGATGAAAGTATATTACATTTACATTTCTTTGATTGAAAAACTGAAGATACAGCTATCAAAGGGGAAAGGAGATGAAAAAATATGATTATACTGTGAAAATTTGTGGAAAATTTGGTAATCAGTTCAAAAGTTATGCATTTTTCAAAGTTTCAATATGTCATCTGATTGGGCTCCTTTAGTAGGCAAATTTGGCAGAAACGATGATGCACGTGTGTATTAGAGAACAACTCCCCATAATTCCCTTTGAACATACAGATGTAAATTGTAAAAATTTAGCATAACCATTCAACATTATTCATCCAAAAACGTTAAATCAAAGCTGCCGACTCAAGAATCCCAGTGAGAGGACATACATGTAACTGAAAATTTGGAAATTCATAACTTTTAACAGATTACATGTATCAGATTTTACTCAAATTTTCAAGTTTTATCATCTTATTTTTCATCTACAGTGAGCATACTGATTCCAGAGTTTTGTTTCCGTTTTATGGACACGTACTCTCACTATGCTAATCAAAATTATCAACATTGAATCTTATTCCCCTAATATAGTGAGCTTTTCTCATTTAACTGAACCGACTTCACTATTAATTTCGTGGTTTCCAAGTTAGCACAACTAGAATTATTATTTACATATATCCTAAAAAGTAAAATTAATCAAAAGTCATCTGATCATGAAATTTACACACCAATACCTGAATGATAAGAAAGTTGATAAAGCCCTATGTAATGTACTTTGAACTTAAAGTGCATTCAAAGTAAATAAAGAAATGACTCACTTTAATGAATTTGAATCCTTATCAGAATACTTTGAACCTTGAAAATCAACAGCTGGACATAGATATGTTATGCTTCCAAGAATATAAATTACAGATATGTAATGCTAAATAGCATTTCATACGAGTAGTAGTTGTAGACATATTGAGTACTTTGGTCTGTTCAACATCTATGTCAGTACATATATATATCCCTACATATGTAAAGTCAATAGACAAATGTTAAAGGGTATATTGAGGTAAAAAAAATATAATTTGTATATCACTAAAGTACATACCTAAAATTAACCCAAGATAATTTTACCAACATGATATGAATTACAAGTTAATGAGTTATAAGCAAATAAATGTCTCGTTCACGATAGACGTGCGGAGCCTGCTCTTGGCTCCGTACATGGCTTCTTGAATGCGGGCACGTTCTTTGTGTGCACGTCCTTATACCTTAAATGTGAGAGATAGGCTTCATACAAGTTATTTTTCTAAATAATCATGAGGAGCATTTAATTTTAAAATTCAACATATTAAAAACTGAACATGTTTTTAATAATGTGGCATGTTTAGGGGAGTTGGTTTTGAGTAGACTATCAACTAGCAAATAATTATTTTTGGCCTCAGATACCCTATAAAGGCATAAATTTATTAACGATACCAAACTATTGCAAGGGAAGTGTGAATCTGTGTGACCCTTTCAATATCTTTCTGACGACTTTAATAATATTTGAATCAGTATAAAGGAATCTTTTTTTAAATACTATAAGAGGAGAACGGTTTGTGCAGATTAAGACTAGCAAAGAGACCACTCTTTTTCGCCCTATCACGCCTACATGTAGATGACCTTGAACCATAATTATAAGCAATATGACAAATTGTCAATGCTTGATTAGCTCTACATGTATTGACATAGAGTTCTACACTTTATGAAATTCAGGTGATGCTAAAGATTTGCAGAACTATGAGTGAGTACACTATATTGTTACATCCAACAGGTAGGTGTACATGTAACCTGGCAACATGTCTCAACTTATGCAACAATAATCCAGTCGCATAAGTAACAAGCAATTACATAATTGTGTCAAGATACAAATTACGAGTATGGCCTCCACTCTCGCATGATGATTTCCAGGAAATCAAATAAGCAATAACGTATGCACAAATATCATAATATTTTGCTCAGCATAATATTTTAAGCTCAACATTGGAAAAAATACCCGACTCGTATCAATTGTAAGCATTGCTTCATGTCAGATACTACAATGTATACCTTATAATATAGAGCAAAAGAGGATTGAGAAGGTACTGTACATGTAAATTATCATGTGAATTTTGTTTTGTGTATTTATGTACATGTACAGTGTATGAAGTTTATCTAAATTATACAAAACTACTTTTGCTTTATTACTTGATATTAATTGAATGTCTGTATCTCTATATCTTGCAGGGATTAATATTTAAGGGGAGTGAGAGCGATTGCTCTCCTAATGCCCTCCTTAAATGCTTTTTGGGGAGTGATTAGCAGAGCCCCTGTCCCAATCTTACGGTAAATTGCCATCTCGTCCAATGCCATCTCGTCCAATGACCGTTTCGTCCAAACGCGCTTCGTCCAACATTACTTCGTCTATAAACATTTCGTCCAATAAACATTTCGTCCAATTGCCGCTTTGTCCAATAACCATTTTGTCCAATATCCCGTTCGTCCAATAGCCATTTCGTCCAATAACCATATGGTCCATCTTCATTTTATCCAATTGCCTATTCGTCCAATCATCATGTGGTTTAGTTCTACTTAGTCCAATTACCACTTTGTCTAGTGTCACTTTGTCCAATCATCAGATTGTCCAACGTCATTTGGTCCAATTACCGGTTAGTCTATCGTCAGTTTGTCTAACATTAGTTCGTCTAATTATCACCTCGTCCATAAAAGGAAAGGAAAGGATGTAGTTTAGAGGCGTGTATCATTCAAATTTGAATATTTACGCCAGAAGAAGAAGAGAGAAAGAGGATCGCCATCTTAACGTCTCCATCCGAAAGACGGTATGTGACCAGTCTTCGAGCCCACAGGCAGGAACTAACCCAAGTCTATGACTGTCCCGAACAGCTTGATTTCAGGCGCACGCCACGACGCATCA
The DNA here is from genome assembly GCA_036244855.1 of Temnopleurus reevesii. NCBI lineage: Eukaryota > Metazoa > Echinodermata > Echinoidea > Temnopleuroida > Temnopleuridae > Temnopleurus > Temnopleurus reevesii. The sequence goes on from BQKZ01000950.1 coordinate 101,009, forward strand.
GTCTATTTACCAATTGGTACAATTAACATTTAGTCACATCATCAGTAAGTCTAATTATAATTCAGTCCATTCTTCGGTTGGTCTAATGCCCAATTGGTCTAATTACCGTTTGGTATATATACAATATTATTATCATTGCCATCTCGTCCAAACGTCCAAAAGGGAAAAAAAGGAAACAAATGCCGAAAAAACGGGAAAAAATGCCGAAAAAAATTGCCGAAAAAAAGCCTCCCCCCAAATAAAAAGAAAGAAAGAAAGAAAAATGTTCATTTTGGTTTGCCGGGAAATTAATTATTACGGTAAATTTACGTACCCAAACAATGTTGTTCAAATAAACAAGAATAACATACGGATTAGACGCCATGGTAATTGGACCAAGTGTGTATTATAGACTGTATGGTTATTAGACAGACCGGGCAAGTATTGGACGAACTATAAAATAGACGAAATGATGTTATAGACCGAATGGATAATGGACCAAATAGTAGTTAGACCATATGGAAATTAGACCAATTGACTATTAGACAAACTAGGATTAGCCCAAATGGTTAATGGACAAGGTGATATTGGACAAACTGATGATTGGACGAAGTGATGTTAGCCCAAATGGCTATTGGACGAATTGATTATTGGACCAAACGTTAATGGACAAAATGGCTATTGGACAAACAGGATAATGGACTAACTGGTTATTGGACAAAGCGGCTATTGGACGAAATGAATATTGGACAAAACGGTAATTGGACGACCTAATGTTAGACGAAGCGCGTTTGGACGAAACGGTCATTGGACGAGATGGCATTGGACGACATGGGGATAAACCAATCTTACTACATAAGGACCCGATTTAGCTCCCCTAAATTTCTCTTTGAGAGCCTCAAGGAGAATTACGTATCTATAGCTCCACCGCAAATTCTTAAGTCCCTGATCTCTTTGTTGTTCAGTTATTAAATTTGATACATTATTCAACTTTTTAATACGAACCTATATTGAATGTTCTCTTATTTTATGTAGTGTAAATATCAAATCATAAATATTTCCCTATCAAGCATCATGTTATATTGATCTTATTTCAAATATGTGAACAATGTAAGACATGTAATACTTGTACTCTTTGATTAAAAAAAAACAGGAGAGATACATGTACTGTCAAGCATTCCTTCATCCCTTTTTCATATTCCAACAATCCTCCAGCCTCTTAAAATATTGAAAAAGAAAGAAGATGTTACATACAGGTCTACCAACCTAAAATCTGAATCGTTGCCTATTATCCTTGATTAAGGGGTACATAAAAAAATATATCTGGATATCCATATAACATATTCGTGTACATTCACCCGCCTCCTAGAACATCCTCTACAGAATTGGTTGAAATAAATATACTGCAAGCACGAGGATTCTGATTTTAGATTGGCAGGTACTGTATAGATATGCTTTTGCATTCATTTTTATTTGAAATATATATATTAAACAACTCACTTGATATTTCTCCTCCTGTTTGCTGGCTTGTTTTTACTCTTGGATTTGCCCTTCTTCTCAGACCCCTCTCCATCCACCTCCTCCTCATCATCCCCTTCTCCATCTTCTCCTTCTTCATTAGCATCCTTTACTTTCTTTTTCCGCCTTCTCCTCGGACTCCCTCCTGCTCCACTCTTCCTCCTTTTTCTCTTGGTGGCTGTCTTGGTGGGCTTGCTGACACCCACTCCATCCCCGTCCCCTTTACCACCAGGCTCCAGGCCCTCAGGGAGACTGACAAAGGACCGAGTGAGACTAGCATCCTCTTTGGATTCCCCTGCTTCAAAGTTGTATTCGTCTCCTTGCACTGATGATGTCTTTGAGCTGTTCTTGCTGCGACTGTCCTCATTATCATCAAGCGATGAAGTTCTGTTGGATTTTTTGGCTGGTTCAGAGTCTGATGAGTCTAAGGAGGCATCGCTTTGAATCCCTGGGGGTAAAAACTCATCCCAGTCCGATTCACTGTCACTGATTGGATGATTTGCACTCATCGTTCTCTCTGTTTCAGGAATATTCCTTTCAAAATGTTGCACATACACTGTGTGTATCCTTTTCAGCTGGTTGTGCTTAAAATTTACAGTTGCAATGACTTGAATGACATCAGTTGCTCTGTGAGTGGAAAAGAAACAGAGAAAATATATTGATTACGTGGAATGATAACTACATACATGATGTAAATTTAAAGCAGAAACATACAAGTACATGTAATTGAGTCTTTATATGAAAACTAGACTCAAACATACATGCGAACCAGAACTGGAGGGAGCCACAGGCCTAGCATGGAGTGGCGAATTCTGTTCTCGTGAGGGGTGCATTGTTCTGAATGAATGAATCGACCATCCCAAAACTTGCGTAAGATTTGCAGCTCCATGTCACGTCAGTGGTGGAAAATTTGCAGGATCCTTATGCTGGGAAATGCAGAAGCAAATAAAAGTTTGGGCATTCGGTTGCAGTGTATCTTTGTTACAGCAGAGTAAATAAGATCAGTAAAATACACCTTCTCTGCATAGCCTCTAATAAGATGGAATTAAGGTGATGTTACAGAGCATACTGGTATGGAACTACATTGTGGCAGAGTTGGATGCATGAAGAATCATCTGCAGTGCTCTTTGTGGTGGTACTGAATCATAATATCACTTGTGAATTTCTGACTTAGCTTAAATGCAACCATCCTGTACAGAATCTAGTACAGGTATATAGGCCCTATGTAAAGTCGCACAAGCCTTAAAGATAAAATACAAGTTGTTGTTTCCAAATAAGAGAGTCTTTATACATGAGCAATGCCACAAAAGTGGCATGTCTGTTATGTCTGTCACTGACTCACATCATACAAAACCAATGACCAGTTGACGACCGCGGCATTAAGTATCAAAGGTCTACTTCTCGGTATATTCTATCCTACCAATTTTCATAAATTTTACCTATTTTTCTCCCTTTACCTTATTTTCATCATTTTCTTTTAATTTGCATAGCCATACTACAATTCAAATAAGGTATTTTGGCCAAATCGTGAAATAAGCTATTACTCTGTAGTTCTTCAAGTGTCTTTTTCATTTCCCAAGTCTATTGAGAATGAGTTCCCTCGCCGCTGACTAAATGAATGCGAGTGTATAGAAGGGTGGCCTATTTCACAAGAATGCCTGTATTTCTTGTCATACATGTAGCTTCTGGACAATGCCATTATCAGTTTCTCCATCACATATGTAGACAGTAGCAGCACTGCATCTAGACAAAGATGTTCTACACTATGGCAATGTCCAGACAAGATCCCAAGGCTGAGGTATATGGTCCGCTCATATAAAGGCCCGCGTAATAAAAAGGCACGAATCTAAAATGCGCGTTGTGTTTATGGCCAAATACGCGCTGGTCAAACTCTGTGACTTGCAATATGCATGGGACTAAGGAAGCTTTTGCGACGATAATTTCTTGCTCATGTATCTAAGAATCGGGCAAAAAATCATAGATTTTTACAAATACTAATAGAATACTAATACTAATAGAATACTAATACTATAGAATTTATACATGTGACATTACTAAGATACAGCAATAAAAGTTGATAATTGTCCTTTATTTGCTCGGCAAAGAGCAGTGCGTGCCTTTAAATGTGTTCCAAAAACTACGGCAGTTTGCAAGACGTTGTCGGAAACTGTTTCTCGTAGATAATTGTGGTGCTTTTTTCTGCTCAATTTTTTTTTCCAGATAATCTTCAGAATATTCTCCTTCGAGTGATACCAGATTTTGTTGATAGTTTTTATGGTTTTAAAATTATATTCGCTCAGAAATAAGGTGCAGGCCTTTATACTTATAGACTTCCATCATACCGCAAGTAAATCCTGTGTAAAGCTGTGACACTCTCCTCCTAATCATAGTTACACAGTGTGCACACAGTCAGAAACATACTGGTGACTTCAATCATGTCAATAGGAGATCCCTGGCTTCAGGCTTCAAACTCAAGTTCAATTAATGCAGTGCAAATTGAAATTCACTTAAAAATGCATGAATCATATCGTTTTGCCTTGTTTGCATAAAAAGCAAAAAATAAACTGAGCTAATTGAACTTACTTGCTTCAATGATCCCACAAAATGCTCTTCAAAATATGAGGTATTCTACAAAATTTCAAGCATGAATCTTGTCCAACTCCAGACTCGATTACGCCGACGATACCTGTTCAAGTCTGCACTGCAGCGCCGATCCGTCCCGAGAGCTGATCACAGAAGTCTGGCTTGCATAACACTCATACATAACACTCGCCAAACAATACATGCACTGATGAATGAATAGATCAATAGACCGCTGACTAATGTCATGCGTACGAAATCCTGTAAAATGCGATATATGTGAGACAAGATTATCTGTAACTTAGTTATCAGCGGTACTTAAAAACCATACACAAATGAGAAATACTTACAAACGGTCTACAACGCCATATTCTTTAGATTTTTCTAATTCTCTTCGAAGTCTTCGGGGTTTCGATGCAAAATTCCCGTTTCCACTTACGATGTGAACCGGACTTTCCCCATAATTTTTTCGCTGCTTCCAGATTTTTCCAGTTAGTGAAATTTTGTAAGTGAACTCATATGCCAGTTCATGGTTTTCTGAGAATATACTGGTCAGAATAAAGACTTAAATTAAACTTGAACAACAGTCAGATCTGGCTTTATTGGTATTGTCCGTATGTTTGTTTGTTTGTTTGATTTATTGTCTTTTTACCGAAAATCTACCATGTACCAAAAGCGTATAAGGAACTATATTGAGGTTACTCTGCAGTGGCATACTGTCTGCTGATGCTATACGGGGGGGGG
>BQKZ01000950.1:106093-147058 GCA_036244855.1 Temnopleurus reevesii
AAATGCAACACTGAGAGCACATTTTTTGGGTGCAACTGGCTTTTGGTGAACAAAGATACAGTTTTGCATTGGCTGTGACGTGCACAGAGGATTCAAACCCGGTGCGATTGAGGTTAGTGTGAAACTTGGTTCTAGCTTGGCCGATCGTTGTTGTCAAAAAGTAAAACATTGCACCATTTCGAGTTTCGTCTTGACTTTTCGAGATTCACTAGAAATGAAATGTTTCTCCTATTCTCAAAAGGGAAATGAAAATAAACCAGCATATTAGTTTTAGAAAAAGAACTTTGATTGCGTTCAATTTAAGTGGTTAACATGTAAAATGAATGATCCTCAACAAACTGAAAATACGGAGAAAATGTTTCACGGTCGGGAATTCTCAGCACTTCGCTCATACATTTTAACATTATATAGGCCTATAAATATTGGACAATATATACAAATACCTTTAGGCACCGACTTGAGGAATTTATTAGTGCAGGAAAAAATTGCTCGGTCGCTTCGCCTTCTCGCTTGTAAAATGATATTGGGGACCGCGGAACTGGGGTAAGATGATGGGAGCTAGCTATAGTAGTCAACCTTTTTTTTCTTTTTTTTAATAAGCTTATGGGAGTGTGTAACATTATAATGTAAAGCTCACCCCCTAAAAATATAATAAAAACGTTCCGGGGGTGCCTGAATATGATAAGTTTGTAAATTCTATGTACTTGCCGAGCCAGGGGCACAACGGCCCTGGACACTGGCCAATCGTCATTGCATGAAATATAGGAAATTGCGGTTTTGGGACTTAAATACATTTTCTTACAGGACGCGACCCAGTCTGTTTTTATTTCATATTAAGTGCAAACGGTGTGGATTCTGAAAACGATTTTTAAAATTTAAGCATGCTATGCTAACTTTCCCTGATAGAATAATCTAAACAATAATTCTGTCGAAAAGTTGAATTGTCGCTTATTCGGAGCACGAATTCACTGAAGCTGGCTTTAAAACTTCTCCTCCCCCCCCAAAAAAAAAAGATAAATCAACTTTATTCTTATCGAGACCATAATTCATTATGCCAACGAGTTGGTTCTGACATAGGCATGTACATAAGAAATGTGATTGTCTGATTAATTTCGCTATAAGGCATACATTTTGAATAAAATATGGGGGTTATTTATTTTCTGGAAAGGAAATTAGAAAGTAAATATTTTAATACAGACTAAAAACTATCATATTATTTCGTTGGCAACTATATAACATTTTCTGTTCATATGCAGTATATTTCTATTTCACTCGTTTCTCTCTCACCCGCTCCTATCCCCCCCCCCCCCTCTCTCTCTCTCTCCCTCCCCTGTATCCTTTCGACATTTCTCTTTCTTCTTTTCTTAATTTCCCTAACCTTCTGCTTCATCACATGAATTTTCGTCCTTCCATTTTGCTCTTTATTTATTGTCTTTCAGATATTTGAAAGTGATTATTGTTCAACATGTAGATAAAGTGATATTAAAACAATTCGTATTATATTCCTAGTGTATGCTATAAACATGATAAGAGTTTAAATCAATTATCTAAATACGATACCAAATGTCACCTTGAAAACATTGGAAAAGATGATGGATGGGGGACAGAACACGTCATATATGCACACCGTATGGGGGATGGCCCAGGTAGGAGAGTAAAATCATACGCCAAAAGGCCGGGTGCAAAATGTTAGTTGATGAGTTATTTGCTCGTCAGTTCGGGGGGGGGGGGGGGGGGAGTAGGTGAAATTTGTATTCAGGTGACGTGAGATCCCGTGGCACTCTCTCTCTCTTGGGTTGTAAAATCATGGATAATTATCCATTCAAATTTTCATACGCTAACTTAAGTTAAATTGTCTTTGCATCCCACTCTCTTGTTCCGAAGTTTCCCTTTAAAGCATCATTTCAAACCTATTCGCTTTGCAAAAGGCGGTCCGAGCCTGTCTGAAGATTGAGCGAAAAATTAATCGCTTATTTGAAATCGAATCAGATGTGATTCACAACTTCATTTTCTTTTCATTTCCCCCGATATCAGATTCTATATTTATTCACCAGCGCGGCACCGAATATTCCAAATAAGATGTCCTGAAGTTATGTTCGAGCACTGAATGTAAACATTATGCGAGTAAGTGGTTGAAAAGCGGGACAAGATCGGGAAAATCCCCTAACGGCCTACTGTGCTTTTGGACAAAATCTTAGGCAAAGCTCTCTCCCTCTTTTTTTTTTTTAACAAGGTTATGTAATATCGTTGATGCAATATTTCTTCTGATCTTATTCATGAAAATATTTATCACATTAAAGATAAATGAATCGCCCCTAACTATTATTGTTTGGGTTTTAGCAGCCGTTCAATTCGCACCTCCTCCGCTCCACCAAGACATAATCAATAACCATGAGTGACAAACCAGACGTCAGCGAAGTTGCAACTTTCGACAAGACAAAGCTCAAGAAAACCGAGACGGCTGAGAAGAACACACTACCAACGAAAGAAACTATCGAGCAAGAGATTAGCTCTATGGATTCTTCAACTCCTCCCCTTGTACATTATTCTCCCAGTTATATTTTAGCTAGATTTTTTAAAGATATTTTTCTGATTTAACATTATGACGGAAGCAAGGCAGGGCGGGTTTGGTCACATGACCTCTGTATTAAGGCTACATTGTCGTTGAAACATGTCTGAATGTTTTGAACTGTCGAAGATGCCCTGGGATCCGTATTAACGATCAAGATCATTCATTTATAAAAAAAGAAAAAAAATACATGTTCAGTAAGTTTTGAAGCACAATGTATATTGTCATACATATTCCCACCTTATCTGATTTTAGCAATTGAAGTTTTAGCGATTGAATTTCTATCATTGAACTATAGGGGTTTTATGACCACACTTTGTACAAAGCCAATGTAAGACAATGACATCCTCATCAAAGCTTAAAACACATAATTAGAAATTGCAGGAAAGTAAAAATTAAATTGATTCAAATTGAATTGGAATTGAATATTCCTCTAGCAACCATCACATTCACAACACAGAAAACCCATAAATAGAGTGTGATCTAATATCCCCCCCCCCCAAGCTGTAAGGGCTTAGCAAGGGGGAGGGGTGGGGTGGAAAGGGTTAAAAAGCTGTCATGTACTCATGATTGATGCCTTGCCATGTGTTACCACCCCCCCCCCTCCACACACACACACAACACAATTAACATAAAAGTCTTCAGGTCACCATTCTTGTAAGAATCTTTCAATTTAACAACCCCCTTTTTTGCGGGGAGGAGAATGTTATAAGATAACAGGGGGCAGAAGGGGAAGCCAACTCCCAAAATATGATACCCTTTTTTGTAATATTATTACAGTCAAACCTGTCTATAATGGCTACTGTTTATAGTGACCACCTGTCTATAGTGGCCACTTAAATTGATTCCCTCCAGGTGGAAGTGCATGTTATAGAACCTGTCTATAGAGGCCACCTGTCTACATTGGCCACTTTTTCTGTTTCCCTTGGGGTGGCCTCTGTAGACAGGTTTGACTGTATTATTAATTTGATAAACTGTTTCGAGGGGATATGTACAAAAAATACCCAAATGGTGCAAAATGACAGTGACCCTCTGTGGCCAGAAGATCATGCATAAATGATTGAATTGAATTTTTGTTGAAATTAAATGATGTATTTTGTCTTTTGGGGTTTGTTCTATTATTTTACTTTTTTTGTACATCATGCCATTTTTTTAAAGTTGCAAGCCCCCACCTCTCAAAAAAAGATCATTGGATCCATCCCTGCTTGACCACATACTACTCAAGAGGAAACACACACACACACACACACACACACACACACAAAATCATCATTCAACATATGACAATTTATAGGCAGCATATACCATTATTGATCAATGTATATTTTATTGATTTATATTTGTTGCATTTCTTTATTTACACATTAAAATGAAAACAAAATTATAATATACCTAAGAGGTAATAATACAAATATGGTTCACATGTATGTTTATCTGATTCAGAATTATATGAAAATATGCCTTTACAACAAGAAGTGTAAACAAAAAAATGGCAGAGGGAAAAGGACAAAGAGAGAGAGAGAGAGAGGGGGGGGATAGCTTGTTGAAGGAGGGAAAGAATTTGAGTGCTGAATGACGAAGGAATATCATAAAAATGGTTGATGAAGTAGAAATGGTCTAGAATAAAAATGGAAAATATAGGAGGGAATATAATAAAAAAAAAAAGATAAAGACAATAATATACTCCATACAGTTCCATAAAGACTATAGGGGGTGTTGTTCAATACCATGCGCATACCATGGGCGAATGAAAATGCGCGTTACAATTTGCAAAGTTTCAGTTGATTTGCGGTTGATTATGAAGAACACCCCCATAGACAGATATTGGGTGCAATAGATACGGACAAAACAAGACAATGAATTACATTACCTTGAAAATATGTCCAAAATATTAGCATGCATCTTTAGTATGTGGAGAAATAAAACTTAATGATTTCTAATATCTTTGAAATTATGCTAAGTACATTCAAGTTTGGTAATAGGTAAGAGTCTGTGTGGTGTATTTCTTGTGCTGCACATTTGTACTGGAACAATTATGTACGTAGGGGAATTCCGGCACAATTTGCTGAGAAGTAATAATAGTATTGAAAATATAGTTTTCATTTTCCTAATACATGAAAGTATTGCACATAAAAAAACCCCTTACTCATGAAAGAAAATTGCACATTCAGCTCAGAACAAGAAAATAAGTGACAGTCCCACAATATTTCCTAACAATATGTTGACCTGCAAGACTTCAAGGTCACTATAAATTTTTACTATTTCTCATAACAATGTCACATAATAAAATATGTATGTACCCACTCATGATATAAGAACCTATAACAAAGTTGGGTTAATATAATAATGCCCACCTTCTTCTATCATATTTCGAGCTGAGCGACTTGCTAAGACATGAACAGTGATGCATTTGATACGGAAGCTCAAAAGTGCACCATAATGGTGACTTGTGCGACCCCATAAAGCAAAAAGGCAAGAAGCTACTTTGGCGCATTCATATACAATTATCTTTTGATGCACTTTGAAGATTACGTATCAAATGCAAGAGTACAATCCAAGTTTCAGTGAGAAAAGGAAAAAATCATATTTTTGACTTATCTGAAACAGGTGCATATGAAGAACATTACAAGAATTTGCATATGCAATTATGAATTATAAGAATGGAAGATATATATGCAGAGTACATATTATTGTCAGCATTGTAATATCTTGTAGAATCAAATTCATTTTAAATGAAGTAAAATCAATATACCACATCACAGGCAAGTATACATCATATAGGTATAGACTTCTGGGGCTAAATTACATTTTTATCTTTATTGGTGATTAGAAATCCTAATTTATTAGAATATTTGGTAACTTCTGATCAATGTGACAACATAAAATCTAAAATGCCTTTCTTTTTAGTTTTATTTTTTTCTTCATTCTTTCTCCTTAAATGAATGTAAAAATAAATGTATATACAACTACCATAAAAGGAATAAAAAGAGGATGATGATGAAGAAGAAAACAACTGAGGTTCTTAACCCTAAAATACAAGATTTTCAGTACCTATGCATATAGGATACAGCATATAACATATCGTTTCAACCTATTACAGAGTCAATGCAATAAGTTCAAAGGCAAATGATATGTTGCTCAGTAAAGAAGCAAGTCATAGAAACAAGTAAAAGGCAAAAATCACGGTGATTTGTGATGATACGTTATGAAAATTAAAATGTATATTCTCCAAATCAGGGTGGGAAATTGGAATTCAAACTTTAATCTCTTACATTAAACATAAGGCGAAGCAAAACAAATAAAGGCCTATTTTGTACTTCCTCTGTTATCGCCACACATGGAAGCTTCATTTGGTTTCATTGAATAAATGTACTTTAAACCATATGAACATATCATCCTCTACAGAAAATAAGTTTGCTTTTCTCTTCTTCAGCTGTTTGCCTTTGGTTAAAAATCAGTGGAATTATTGAGTTCTTACAACCTTTGTCTAATTCTGACTTGTATAGCATATGAAGGGAGTCCATGAAAGTTTCAGTGGTTCCCATGGGGCATCGTGGGGAGAGGAGTCAGAGTTAGGGGGTGGCAAAATTGAGGTAAAAAAAAGACGCAAAAAATGAAGGGGAGGGCGCCAAGTTATACGTCATTTCTTTTTTTCTTTCTTGTTTTCCTGTCCACCCCCCCTCCCGTGGCACAATAAGGGGGTAAAGATGGAATGTATATGTAATGTACGAGCTTTAATTTCTTGAGCCTCCTGGGTCTTCAAATCCCGGGTGCATGCATGACTCCACTAAACTAACATTTCCCTTGCATGATCAACCATTTCAAATAACGGTAAAATATCAAAATTTTATTGCACAAGCAGACATCAATGGCAAAATCCGTTGACTGATACAGGGACATTTCTGCATCGTACAAACACTATGATTTCAACATGACATCTACTTGATTTTGCAAACGGACCTGAAATATTGCTTATCAACAATGTAAACAAAATATGCCTGCTATTGTACTGGTATTCAAAAGATCCATACTGACATGACAGACTGTGCATTTCCATGGCACCCCGTGATATTGTGCAACATTACTTTCCATTGTGACCTCCAGGAACTCCTGAATATTGAATTAAAATCAAAACAAAATGGATGTGTCATAATAAGCAAAATAGCTAACTTATTCAAATTATTCAGTAACATTTAATTTTCCACCGCATAAACATCAACATTTGAATAAAAATCGTGTTCTGAATAGCCCTGCCATCAAGTGCCTCCATTAATTAAATTAATATTTAAATTTTGACAAAAAAAAGAACAAAAATTTTTATTTGAGAATATATTTCCTAAAAGACAACAACAGATATTGTTACTATGAACCAACAGCCCGATTATTGTACATCAAAGTAAAGCTTTGAATGGGTTACAATTTTAAATTACTCTTCATCCATTTTGAGGTTCATGGTCAATTAACTAAAAGTAGACTCAAATCTAAAAAAAAATATGCCGAAAAGCAACAGATGAAATATAAATAGCCAGCCTGCATCTTCCATAATCTCATTACAGACAGACAATTATAGGGAAATATAGCCATGGTATTGTAAATCCAAAGTGAAACAATTTAGACAAAACTAATGTTAAAAAAAAAATAGAACAGGATTAAATTCAGGAAAAAATCTCAGTTTAGCTCTGAATCACATCATGGTGTGAGGATAATAAAAATTGTGTGACTAAATACAATTATAGTGTGTGATGGCAATGGGTGTGGCAAAATAATGAAAGATTTTTATTCAAGGTTTGACAAATGATAATAGCACTTCATGATATTATTAAAAGCAATACGATATATAAAGTCACCTTAGAATGATATATCTATTAATAGTGTCATTAGAATAATGGAGCTCCTCAAACTCATGTCCACAACAGCAGATGAGCTAAATGTTATTCTTAAAAAACTTCTGGCAGAGGGATTATTAAAGAATCATTAATTACAATGTTTCAATTTACGACATGAATAAAGCAAACAAAAGAACTAGAAGAGCTGAGATAGTATAGCGTGTTACAATTCACAGGGCCGTGTGCAAGTCAGGGCAGAGATCACATATTTTTATGAATAATTCCCCACAAATATATATAATTTTTTTAATACTTCGATCAAGAATATTTGGTCCATTTTGTTCAAAGTCATTCTTGTACATGCCTTCAGTGAAATAACTTACCCATGTAACATGTTGCAATTTGACAAGTACTTCCTGATATTTCGAGATTATGGAATAAAAAATATATATTATGTTGTCATAAAGGGCAATATATTGCAGCAAGCCTTCTCAACACTCTTCGAAGAAGTCGCTAAAAAGTTGCAACAGCTCAAACAAATCAAGTGTAAATCAGTTGCAAATTGAAAAATGCATTTTCATGTGTGCTCTTCCTCTGGGCTCAAAACAAGATACAAATGATTTGTTTTTGCTTGGCACCTACAGTTCAACTGCAACTTGCAATCAATCACAACTTTTTATCAACATCCCCCGAGTGTTTAAAACATTCATCTAACAGGTAGGTCTTTATGGCTATTTTGTATCAGAGGGGGATCTGGCATTCAGTGCAGCAGTGGTGGAAGACTTCCCCATTTTCGAGTCTCTACACGTATATGTCAAAGTGATATATAACCATACATGTAGATTTCTGTTATCCCACCATTATGTTTCGTAAAGCTTTGCATGACCCGACACATGACTGGTGACCCTTTCCAGCACTTCATGATAACCACTTTTTCACTGAATTAGCACCTGATGAAGGGTCACTAATCATGTGTACAGGCATGCTTAACTTTATGAAATGCAACCCAGCTGTACATCAGATTGCACTAATAAAATTGTTAATATATCACCATAGCAGTGAACCTAACCCCAAGAATACAAGGATAGATATTTTTGTTAACTTTCTACAAAATACCATGTTCTTTTCATTGGTGTCAAAGCAGACAAAATGGATTTATTTAACCACAGAAAGACCCACATGGCTCCAAACTATAATGAGAATAAACAATGTTATTCATCCAAAACAGTACTTGGAATATGAATTTGCAGCTCAATACAAGATTCTTTTCTCTGCCATAAATCATACACAGGCAAGATTAGATAAGTCAGTATGTACATTATATACAGAGTACTGATAAATGATGAATATTAGAAGACAGTCATTCAAAGAACTTACAGGGCATTACTGAACACATTTTTGGTCTGTAGCTTTGAATCTGTTTAACCCTTTTGGTGTGATTGGCTTCTACAGAAACTGAGTGAGGTGTTCAGTCTGTAAAAACATGCTCCTACAGAAGATGAGGTGTTGCAAATAAAATTGGCTTTTCACCTATGAAATACCTAATCACATTTATTACTTTCCAGAACAACTCTCTCACTACTCTAACTATGAATGTCAGGCCTTTCTCAAGCACATTCATCAAAAGGCCGTATAAATTTCCAGATATGAAATAATTACATGTTAGATTAGAAGACCATATTTGATACTGAATTCTTAATTACCGATGACGTACGCTAGTCACAGGAAGTACAGCACCCAAAGGGTTAAAAGAAAACACTACAGGAAACATCAGAATCTGTATCTTTATAAACATTCATGTACAGTATATTCACCAGTCCCCTGTGAGTTGTTTGATGACTGTCTTTGATGGATTCTAGATCAATTAACAAGGTAGCATTATTTACAGAATCCCAAGAATGAACGGAAGAACCCTCTGTTAGCGTTTGACGATGATGATGGTGCCTCTTCTTCTTCTTGTCTTGGGTTGGATGGGTCTTGTTTGGCTAGAAAGATTAAAGAAGGAATGGAATATTATACAAATTTCAGATGTCTGAGCAAAGTCTGAAGTATATAAACAAGAATAAAACAAGACGACAAAGCTAATAATAACAAGCTATTGAAATTATGCTTCAACTGATATGATGTTCTCATAAGTGATGATTTCAAGAAAAGCAACCATCCAATCCAATAATTTACTTGCACTTACTCTCTGGAACTACTCAGGAGTTTTCACAACAAAGGTTCAGTTACTGCAGAATTGTTTCATCAAGAATTTGTTGCAGAATATAAATAGCCATTTGTGTCCACATTGTGCCCACAGAGTTTCGACCAACAAAAAATAATCATGAACAATAATAAATGAATAATACTTGAACTTATGTAGTATTTCTTTCCAAAGGATACAAAACGCTACATGATAGAAAATGTCTACATATTAAAAAGGGGTCATTTTGGTATGGAAAAATACATTTAATGGAGGCATTAATAGGTAAAGACTCTAATTATTTGCCAGCATTTACCTCCAAAGCATATTACAAGATATTACCTTGGTATTCTTCTGCCTCAGCACATGATATAAGTCCTCTCTTCCATAGATTGAGAATTGATTCGGCAATTATTTCAGCATTATTTCTTTGGTATCCTCCAGACGTTACCATGACGATGGGAATAGGCTTTGCTCGATCCCGAGCGAATTCAAAGACCATCATATCGCGCCTGATTATCCCCTAGAATGTAAAGGGAATAAATGAACCTGATTTTAATTCTAATCATTTTTCCTTCATGTGTGTGTTCCTTAGGGCTTTTGTAAACTAGATATAAAAAAAAAAACTTTAAAGGCAATTAATTTGCCAACAGTCATTTCGGAGAATTAAAGAAAGAAGAAAAATAGGTGTTAAAATTATGAAGTGGGTCTCTTTTCCGAGAATCTGTACAAATGTTATACAAGAGTTCATCAGATTTAAACTCAATTAACTCTAAATTAAGATTAAAGGGCATACAACACAGAAGGAAAATCTTATAAAATGACAATATGCACATCAGGGCAGGTGGAAAGAGTTCCAAATGGGTCTCCTTGAGAATCTGTACCAGCATTGTACATCAGATTCAAACTCAGTGATCACAAGGTTAGAGGACTTACAATTACAGCAGAGGGACCAGAGAAAATTATTCAATACGTACCTGAGGAGAGATGGAAAGAGCTCCAACTGGGTCTCCTTCTTGAGAATCTGTACCAGCATTGTACATCAGATTCAAACTCAGTTATCACAATGTTAGAGGACTTACAATTACAGCAAAGGGACCAGAGAAAATTATTTAATACGTACCTGAGGAGAGATGGAAAGAGCTCCAACTGGGTCTCCTTCTAGAGAATCTGTACCAGCATTGTACATCAGATTCAAACTTAGTTATCACAATGTTAGAGGACTTACAATTACAGCAGAGGGACCAGAGAAAATTATTCAATACGTACCTGAGGAGAGATAGAAAGAGCTCCAAGTGGGTCTCCTTCTAGAGAATCTGTACCAGCATTGTACATCAGATTCAAACTCAGTTATCACAAGGTAATAGAGGACTTACAATTACAGCAGAGGGACCAGAGAAAATTGTTCAATACGTACCTGAGGAGAGATGGACAGAGCTCCAACTGGGTCTCCTTCTTGAGAATCTGTACCAGCATTGTACATCAGATTCAAACTCAGTTATCACAAGGTTAGAGGACTTACAATTACAGCAGAGGGACCAGAGAAAATTATTCAATACGTACCTGAGGAGAGATGGAAAGAGCTCCAAGTGGGTCTCCTTCTAGAGAATCTGTACCAGCATTGTACATCAGATTCAAACTCAGTTATCACAAGGTTAGAGGACTTACAATTACAGCAGAGGGACCAGAGAAAATTATTCAATACGTACCTGAGGAGAGATGGAAAGAGCTCCAAGTGGGTCTCCTTCTAGAGAATCTGTACCAGCGTTGTACACCAGTATATCAGGTTCAAACTCATTCAATGCCGCCTCAAGGTTACTGGAGAACGAACACATAACCAAAGAAAGAAAAAAAGTAATAATTGTATATCCTGGCATTACATAATTCATCATTTTTATTTGTGTTGGTGAGAGTATAGATGAGCAAGATATGCTTAAGATACTAATGTTCACTTATAATAATAATAATAATAATAATGATAATATGAATTAATGATTTATGAAGGTGCACTTATCTATCAATGACAATTGAGGTGCACAAATTAACTCTACAATATAAAGTGCAATCAAATGAACTCTTGAACATGGAGTACATTCAAGTTATCTGCTTTTTTCTAAAAAAAGGCTCTCTAGGTGTAGTGTTCTTTTTCTACATTCATATGGCACAAAAAATGTTACTATTCACGTGAAACTTTGTATTTTGCATTAATTGGCTGCTAGACTGCATTATGATCCATTAGCAGCAGGGTAAAAATGGATGTTTTGTTTAAACACAAAAGCACACTTCCTGTCCAACCAGGTGGAGACTAAACATAAGACCAGGATATACTTCAATGGGCTCTATCCATATAATCCATTCATTGTTCTCTTCAATTCAATACCCCTCTTCTTAAAGGGGATTACACCCAGACGATAACGTACAGTCAGTAAATGAAGAAAAATCAGGTGAACAAACTGAAATTTTGAGCAAAATCGGATAATCTGTTAAAAAGTTATGAATTTTCAAAGTTATCATTTCCACCTGTGCTGGGCATCCTTGAATTGACAATGTATAGACAATTAGCATAATCTGTGATGTCATACATGGAGAATTCCTCATTCATTTTGTATATAACTTTATTGAAAATAGATTAATATCATATTTCAAATGAGGAATCAACACCGTTCTTTCTGGAATGCTCGCAGAATTGATGTGGCTATAATATATTTAATGTCTACTTTTCTGGAAAAAGAGGAAAATGTAAAATTTTGTGTACAAAGTGCATTGAGAGTTCTCCATGTTGGCAGCCATTGTGTGCCTGTACGTTTGCCAATTTAAGGAGCCCATGAGGGGTGTAAATCTAAAATTTGAAAATTCATAACTTTTTAATGGATTATCCGATTTTTCTCCAATTTTCACAGCTTGTTCATCTTATTTTTCTTCGTTTAATGATTGCAATTTTGAACCACTTTAAATCCTAGCTGGAGACTAATTTTTCATTCATATTCTATTCTATTCACCTCCTCAGGTACGAGCATTATGAAAAATGTCGGTATGAATAAGAGACAAGGTTCAGGTATTCGATGGAATCCTGTCTAAAGTAGCCATCAAAGGATGTAAAAAAAGTGGCGTCAAAAGAGTGGTTCCATTACTTACATAGTCATTTAAAGGCAAGCACTACAGACAGGTGCTTGTTATGCATAGGTGTTGGATATGATATATACAGTCACTCTCCGAATCCAAATGCATGTGGTGCCCTAATTGTTTTGCTTCACAATCTTGAAACATTGGCTGCCAGTACATACTGTACCTTATCACATGATATTGGTATTACCAAGTGATATTGCGACGGGGAGAATTGATTAGTTGTCCCCATTTATAGTTTAGAAATTACGTCTCACTAGATGAAAACTAATTCATATGATACTANTGATAATCACTGTCGCCAATGGGGATCTGTGCGATCGGCAAAACGGACGGAATCTGTGACGTCATGTCGGACAACTCCTCATTCACTTTGTACATAGAATATTTAAAAATTGATCAATGCAAAATTTTGAGTAAGGTTGCGGAGTGAATCTTTTTAAAATATATGCAAAATAAATACAGAAATGCTTTACCCCGACTGAAAATTGGCATTTTGTTGACTTTTCCAAGAAAAGGGAGAAAATGTGAAGTTTTGTATACAGAGTAAATGAGGAGTTGTCCGATATGACGTCACAGATTCTGTCCAATTTGCCGATCAGTGGATCCCCATGAGCGACAGAGATCGTCATATCTCTGTGACTTTCAAAATTCATAACTTTTGAACAGGTTGTCCGATTTTGCTCAAATTTTTACACTTTGATCATGTGATTTTTCTTCATATCAAGAGAGCAGGATAATTCCAGGGGTTGGTTTCCCTTTAATGGATGTTTTGTTTAACACAAAAGGACACTTCCTGTCCAACCACCACATAGGACTGTTGATACTGAACAAAAGACCAGGATATACTTCCAGGGATTATGCCCATCACTCTGATAATCCACTCATTGTTCTCTTTCATTCCATATCCCTTTTATAATTTCCTAAGGCTCTGGTCACATAGAGGCCCGGAAGCAACACGATTCAACACGACTCTTTGGTAATTCACAGTTAACTGCCTCACAACAAAGAGTCGTGTTGAATATGTTGCTTCCGGGGCCCTATGTGACCGGGGCTTAACCAACATTTTTAATCCTGTCTGGGTAATAATTTTTTGTTCATATTCTATTCTATTCATTTCTTCAGGTAAGAACAATTTTGGTAGAAATAAGAGAAGTGGCTATCAAAAGGATATAGAAAGAGTGGCGTCAAACTGAAAGAATGTTTCCATTAGATGTATAGTCGTCTATATGCAAGCAATATAGGTGGCCAATACAGACAAATCAGGTGTTGGCTAAGATAATGTTCAATACCTGGTGGTTCCAAAATATCCATTCTCCATATCCTACATTTAACTCTCTGAATCCGTATACATGTGGTGCCCTCATTGTTTTGCTTCACAATCTTGAAACATTGACTTCCAGTACAAACCTATCACAGCTTTCCTACAGTTTTGAGTAAATTCCTTCATATTTGGGTTGCAGGGATTTTGATTTCACCCCAAAAATCTTTCAATTAATTGGAACAGAGACAATTGCTAATTGGGTCAATCCATGCTTGCTAACCTTTAAAGGGGTGATAATGTTGGACAATTTTGTGATGATGTTTGCACTCAAGGTGTAGACACGAAATACAAATATGAAGTTCATAATATAGGTATTGCCAAGTGCTATTGTGACGGGGAGAATTGATTTGTTGTCCCCATTTATAGTTTAGAAATTACGTCTCACTAGATGAAAACTAATTCATATGATACTGACCTTGCAACTAATGTCATATATTGCTCATCGGCAATGAAGTAGTTCACCTCCACCTTCCGCGTTATACCCCCTGTAACAAGACATCATGATACATTTTAAGAAATGATTCCAGGGAACATAGTATGACCCACAAACATAAACAATCAAAAAGTGGGGATACTTGTGAAGATTGATCAAATTGTGCATAATCTAGTATGTATGAATTGCATATAAATTAATAAAGATATTCTTTTAGAATTGTACCACAGGAAATCTGCAAAAAATTAACAAGGATACGCTTCCATAACTTTACAACAGGTTTATGCAATAACAGACACTATGACACTATGACACAATTAGTTGTTATGATCATTACTAGTCACTGGATCCATATCTAACCAGTCCTAAGCTGAAAGAAAGTATTTCTTAAATTACTTGTATACATATACTTTCACGTGGAAATATTTAAATGGAAATAACCTAGCTTCTGAGGTTTACATAACAATACATGCTTAAAGAAATTTATACAATAGCAACTTCATTTGTGTAGTTCATGCAGTTCATTGTAAACATTAATCACATAGTGACAAGAATCTGCTTTCAAGTAAATTTCAAATTAGTCATGCTCTTCTTTTAAAAAAACTATAAAATTATTAATTCTGAAAATATATTTGAGATAGATACTAACTTTTAGCAAAGCCATCCCTTGGGTATATATGCCTGTTATAGACATCAAGGATATAGACCGACTCCTTGTCGTGCATGAAGTCTCTTTCATGACCGTTGCCTTGGTGAGCATCCAGATCCAGAATCATCGCCTTCTGAATGGTCCCTTGGTGGAAGAGAAAGCGCAGAGCTAGGGTGATGTCAGCATAAGCACAGAACCCTCCTCCTTGCTTACTGGAACAGTGGTGGAAACCGCCACCGATGTTGATCGCCCAGCCTCTCTCCATGGCTAATTTAGCAGCCTGAAAGATGGAATTGAAGATATACAGTACAAATCAGAATTCTTTGCTACTTGTTATTACTATGTGATACCATTGTCCCGCAGTTTGTAGTGATATCAGATTAGGAAAATACTCTTGCATTATAAATAATAAAGATCACAAAATAGCCAGGGTAAAACAGGACCATCATCCTTCAGACATCAGTCTTCTGGATGGTTCCTTTATGGAAAAAAATCAATGTCAACATAGGCATAGAACCCTCCTCATTGCTTACTGGAACCATAGAGAGAGGAGTCTCAGCTCTTATATCTCTTTGCTGGAGCAGTTGCTGAAGCTATGCCAATGTCGATTGTGCAGCATACATGTTTTTCAATATAGCCAATTCAGCAGCCTAATAGATAAAAATGACATAGCAAATCAACAGAGACCCTAGGTGGAACTGAGGTTCTGTGCCAGATAGAACAGAAATGGAAGGGTTAAAAGGTGATATCAGCTAACAGAATCAAGTAGTCCCCATGTTGGTTGCTAGGTTCTTTCAATAGTTGATTTAGCAGCCTAAACAATAAAAATAACTCACCTAATCTTCAGAATAATTCCTTGCTACAACATGGATCAAAGAGCAACCTCTAATGTAAACAAAATAACATCCTCCTTCTTGCAAACAGGAGCGCAGATGGAACCAACCCCACTGTTGATTGCTCATTTGCTCCATTTCAATTTTGGCAGCATACAAGGCATATTCAATCTTTCATCGCTTTATATGGAGAACAGATTTTTTTTTCTTGCACGACAGAAGTGATTTGTTCTTAAAGTTGGAAAATTTGAAAAAATTCATCCTTCAATATCTAAAATTTCCAAAATTTATCACATTTTTTTTCTGAAATGACATCTAATTCTAGTAATACAAAAGATTTCACATCCCATCTTAAATGATGACAATAGACAGTAGGTGTCTAAGATCGGAGAACTTCCTCTATTGCAAACTGATGTTTGTTTCTGATTTTCCAGATTTTTAAAAATCTAATCAATTTTCATTTTAATGATTTAACATTTCAATGTTAAAATATCAATTTCATTTAATATATTTCTGGATTTCTATAAGAATGAAGACACTTACCAAGATGGTTCCTCCAGTCTGTAATCTGAGTGGACTCAGGACCTTTCTTTGAACAATGTAGTTTGGAAGAAGCGCTACGGGAGGCACCTCAGTAATACCAGCTACCGAAATACTCCACTGAAATAAAACAAATATATAAAATGATATTGGGGAATTATGTATTTTCATACAAATTCATACCTTTTTCATTGTTTGAAATAAAATGCTTTGTATCACCTACACGAGACAGCTTATCAATCGAACAGAGAGAGAGTATATATATGCAGCGTGGAGATGCAGGGGAGGGGGGAGAGAAATGGGGAGGAAAAGGGGAGGGAAGAGGGGTGAGAAACAATGCATTGAAGCATCTGATCATTTTACACACTACATTCTACCACTATTCTTCCATCATACCTTACATCATGACCTGTTTGTTTGAATCCAGTGCTTGAGAAATACATGTTTGACGAGGCTTATCAAACCAATTACTTACAATATTAAACTGTACAATAAATTTCTATGACAAATAAGTATTTTACTCAGTGGTGATTACATGTACAGATGTTATATTTTGATATCAAACATTCTCATGATTTTCTTACATGTGTACTTGTCTGAAAAAGACAAACACTATTAATAGCTACAACCATCAAATGATTCATTCAATACTTTATGAAGAGAGCAAATGAAAGAGCAGGAGAGATCCATATAATTTTTTAACGTTAAAAATTCTCCTTACGATAACGAGAGCAATGTCATGTCATTTTAACTCATATCAGAGTACAAACTGGGACAGCTAGTGCAGACGGTCTGTTTGGATGGCTCTCCATCCCATAACTCCCCCTTGGGTGCCCTTCCACAAACAAATGATGCAATATTATATTGAGGGTGCCTCGGGTATGTCTAGGTGTAAAGTGATATGGAGGAAAACACTTGTGAATATGATGCTCTTCACCATGTACGTGAGCACTACCTTGCATGTGCGTGTACCAACATGTGGGGGGCAATGCAGAGATGCAAGTGCAGAACACCATATGAAAATCATAATTAGGTTATGATTTGGCATGGAATGTTGTCATATGAATAACCACTTATGTACACCCAAATGCACATAAGCATGCAGGAAAGCATACTGCATATATATGTATGTTGATAATTTTGTATTCATGAGGATTCGTAGTTCAAGGGCTTGAGAGAGAGCAAGCAATTGGAATATTGTCAGATCATCAATTACTAATGCTCGGGCTTTGCCGATGAGCATATCATCAAACTGGGTTCAATATAGCTAGTTCACTGAATTCATTGGCATAGATTGCTTCTTAAAATAGAAACATATCATACATGTGTAGCGCTGTGTATATTGTATAAGCTCAGATGATTTCCATGGAAGTAGTAGGCCTAATAATCATATTCTTGGCTTCTTTTACGTGTACCCCATTCCCAAGACAATCTGCGTTTAAGGAAACTGAATGAAATAAAGAAAAAAAATACTACATTATTTTTTAACGTATATAAGCCATTATTTTCAAAGCTTTGCAAGAGTAATGCAAATTCAATTTTTGTGCCAATTTGAATAATGAAATTCAATTGGCAAAACATAAAATTAAGCAATGTATAAATGTACCATGGAAGAGAGTACAAGCAAAAACATAAATGTTCACATCCAAAACTAACATTAGAGTCCATTCACTGTGCTTTAAACGCATTCCACCATACAATTGCAAATAATAACAGTTTTATACACGTAGGCATATCTATGTGTATAAATTTCAATATAGAAATATCAATGAATGTTTCTATTATGCTGCAATACAAAATGTTTTTCAATATCTATATTAAAAAATGGCCAAAATAGAAGCACCAAAGGACTGTTATTACAGTGCTATGTTGGTTGCCATGTATTGATTTTGTACGTCTCATTGATTCACATTGCATGGCAAGGAAGATGGAATAAGAAGCTTGGAACATAATTTGACTTGACAAAGAATACACATGTAGTATTATCAATGTAACAAAATTATTTTTTTTTTTACACAATTCTGTCTTTTTTCCAGTCCTTTTCAACTTAGAGCATCTTTATTTTGTAACTGATGTTAGTTTTGATAAATAAATCCTTTTCTTAACAGTTTTGTAGCTAGAGGTTGTGGAAGAGATGATGATTCAGATGTTAATCAACATGCATGTAAAGGAGCTTATCAACAAGCATCCAGTATAACCTACTTATAAAAGAAGTTTCTTGAATCTACAATGCATGCTTCTCTAGCAAGAGCTTGTTGCTTCATACTGTTTTTTCGTTAAATTAATTAAAAACATTTTTTCCGTAACATGAATTGGAGATATAATGAAATCTACAAAGTTGCTACGTAGAAGGAATGAAACAAAAATATATAATTCAAAAAATATATTCAGAAATTATGGAATTTAGCACTTGATACTTTTGTGAATGGACAATACCAAACTACATGTATACATGTACATGTATGCCTTGTTTTCTAAAAAAAAAAAAATAATAATACCAAAAAAACATGTGTTATATCTGAGCTTTTGAATTGCAGAATATTAGATCAATATAATTTTTTTTTAAATGAGGTATTAAAGAATTTATCATTATGAAAACCAAAGGAGACTGCTCTTTAAAGGTATTGCAGTATCAGTAAAAACCATGTGTGATGTTTGACTATGAGTCATTCTTATAAAGATATAAATGACTTTAAGAATGACTGGTATACAATGTAAGTTCTTGTGCTTAAGTTCTTACAAGTGTAACACCTACATGTACATGTAATATCATACTGTAAACTTTCTTAGAGTCATTCTTAACTCAAGAGCAAGACTAACTTGATGAAACTCAACTGTACATGTCTTTTGAAATGACTAAAACAGGCCTGGACTAAAGTGAGATGAAGACTGTATGGATGAAGTACCTAATTCCAAATACAAGACTTGGAATATAGACAGCAAATGAGCATGTAACCTACATGAATATTAATCTGATATGGAGGTAATATAGGTATTGGCAAACTTTTCAAAATCGAACTGTCGTTGCTACACAACTTTTGAAATATATTTCAAATTGCATTTCACGATATCTTCATGTAAAAACAGGTTTCATCAACAACAATCACTTTCACACAATGAAAAGAAAATATAGAGAGATTCAAAATAATATAAAATCAATATAGTGAAATGGAGACTGTGTACAAGTACTTTCACGCTCTTTTCTCTATAAAATTATAATAACATAAACTACTCTGACATTTACACAAAAAAAAGAACTTATGAAATGTATTACACTAATAATATCTACAAATAGATAATAAATGGCTAATAAATAAAAGGCTATATAAATTAAAAAAAAGAAAAGAAACAAAGCTCAAAGGAATGAAATATCTACTTATTATGGTAGAAGTCGATAAATTGGTGTACCTTAGGAAAGCCCTCTGATATATCCTTCTGCATAAGATGAGTGGACGTTGCATTGGAGAGCCCAGAGGAAATGCACAGGGTAAAATGGTGTAGATTTCAAGTTTATTATCAGTTTGAATAATGAAATAATCAGCCGCCACCATGAATATAATGTATAGCATTCATTTGTTTAAGATGAGTGATTTTATGATGAGAAAAGGGGAAAATGACTATCATACAATGAATTACCAAAATAAGAAATGAAAATTTGAACCTCTGTATGTTTTTCCTATTCTAAAGTGTACCTTCTAGTACACCTGTTCAGTAAATAAAAGTATGTAGGGCAAAGTAAAATGTATCTACAAGATAGTAACATAGGTATGATTATTTACATGTTACTTATCGTTCATAAATCTATGCAATCATATATTTGGAAACAGATGGCAGCAGATGCAAAAGATTTGATGATACTTTGAGTCTGTCACCACTACTTAATTTAATGAAATAACCACTCCCATAATTTGTACATGCACTGTTTTGGTAAACTTTTAAGGCAAATATATGATTAATGTACACATTAGTGTTGAAGTCTTAAACTTCAGATATATTAGGGTGTAACCAACCTTGCGAAAACATATGGCCATGGACAGAACATGTATATAGCTACTGAGACTCACATAATTGCTTAGATTTATTTCTCTCACTCACCCTAAATTTATAAATTTGATTTGTTGGGGATTTTTTAATCTAAAAGACATTCATACCCTGTGATCTAACAACAGGGGTTCTATTCTACATTAGTCCAGCATTTTCTGGATATACAGTTATAACAATTCCTGGTGGCATAACTTCTACTTCTACTTCTATGTCGATACTCATTGAACACCTGTTCAGCATCTTAATGAGGGTGGTGCTTTAATAAGGAAATGTGTTTCGTGCTCAATTACAAATCCCTTACCAAAAATCAATGCAATATTGTAAGATTAAAGATCTATTTAATAGCTCGAAAAAAAGGTTCACTGAATTGAAACTAAAACTAAAGTTAGACGTGTATATATTATACTGAAATGGAAATAATGAATACATTATTATTATCTTTGAACATATAATATGTATCTTTCCCTTTATGGTCAAAGTCAGTGGAAATTGTACTAAGAAATTAAAGAAGAAAAATAATGGGACTCAAGGAAAGAATAGAAAGAACATCTGTCTATCTCTTTAGTCAATAGAAATTGTCCTATAAAGCTGAAGGAGAATACTACTGTTAGATGCAACTGGGAATCAATCAAGCCGAAAGATAAAGGATATATATGAGGTTTTCCAAGATTGGAAAGAACAGCTGCCTATCTTTTGGATGACTGAGGGCAATTTTCCTAATCAACACAGAGAGTGCATATATTGTCTTTGTTTCATCCAAAACTTCAATTTTGAGCTTCATGTTGGACATACATGTACATGTACATGTTATTGAAACCAACACCACTGCATTAATACCATTTATTAAATCAGACATTAAAATGAAAATACTGTAGTGGAAGAGATAAATTTTGGGTGTACAACTTGGACATTAATTTAGTGAATTAACACAATTTCAGACATATTTACATATCAATGGGTTGCTATTTAAAGTTTTGAAGTATGATTGTACAACAAGTGTGTTGTAGGAAAGGATTACAGTATGAGTGAAATATTAGAAGAGTCCTTTAATGTAGAATATTGTAAAACAAAATACATGCCACCGGTTAAAATGAAAGATGAAATAAAAATGGAGATGAGTGAATATAATACACAGGACGTTTCAATGACATTCTGTCATACACTATGAAAAAAAGTATGATGGAAGGAAGTTTGCTTTAAAATTCAATTTTGCCCATACTTGTACCAGAAAACTAAAAAAAAAAAACACTACACTTGCCCCATCTTGAAAGCAACATACATTGTGTAACTAAGTATCAGAGAGGTGTTAGTGATAAATTTGGCAATAATTCCAAACATTGTTTTTCCAATTTAAATCCAGAGTACATTGACACATATTTTATATTGTATAATATCCAACATACCCATAAAAAAGAAAAGTTAGTTAAGACGATATGACCCCAGACTACTTTTTTTTTCTTTCAAGTAATTGTTGTTTTACATCAAGCATTGAAAAAATTAAAAAACATGCATATAAAATTTAAAAAGCATGCAAGGAACATTAAAAAAAACATGCATGAATTAATGTACATAAATTTATTTTGTGTAATGTGAGAAATGTGGGGTAAGCATATTTGTATGAAATGCAAGCTAAAAACAGACAGCCAGGCTGAAAGTCATACCAATAATTAATAAAACTAATTAGAGTCATATCAAATTTGTATCTCATATTCATCCAATCATCCACATTTCACATTACGAGTGAGCCCACTACTTCTCCAAATATGATTAAATCTGGCTGGTTGTTATTCAATTATCTAGATCAGGGCTGATCTATACATTTACATGCATATGCAGAAAAAAAGCTTGCTTAATCAAAATTCTAAAGGTCATGACATGCATGCACCTCTCAACAAATCATAAACAAATTCTAAAAGCAAACAATGGCAATCTAAATGATATTTTTGTACATCTAGATGCAATTCACCTTATTGCTCCACTGTGTGTCAAGCAATATCACCAGATTGTCCCAGTGTACAGTAATTACGAATTTTTAATTTCTATTTCTGGGCCCCGTAACATGAAGGTTTGCGATTAATTGCTAATCTGATAGCGATTGATATCAATCGCAAGTCTATGGCAAATCATACTAAAGTTTGCAATCGATCGCAAAATCAAATAGCGATGAACCGCAAACCTTTATGTTACGGGTCTTTGCTTTGAGTATAAAATAATCATTAAAAACCACCTCGAATTCTAATACTATTACATGTACTTCATTTTCTAGCAAACATGAATCAAATTTCAACCATTGGCTGAGTCTTCATCACAGGGCATTCTAGAAAAAATAAATATAAAGACCATGCATGCCACTAGAACGTGAAGGAATGAATTCCTAACTCTGGGGTGGTGAGCTGCATATGTAGTTGGTACTGAAAAATAACCTTCCAAGATAGTGAGGCAAGAAGACAAGGACACCACCTGTGTTCATAATTGGAGAGCTCTGTGTATATGTGATACAGAAAATTATTTGAATAAAATGATGTATCAAAGTGCAGCATACCTTAAACAAACAACACCTAAAGAACATAAAAAAACTAATGCCTCCGGCAGCAACTACAGTATAGGCATGAAAACAACAACAAACAAAAAGAAAATAAGCGGTTTAGTCTATCACTATGCAGTACCTTCAAACGAGAGATGTATTGCTTTGTGTGTGCTACTAAAAGATCATCTTCTGTGGCTTCTAATGGACAGATTGTGGTCTCATCGCAAAACATCCCTTCTCCTGTAAAAAAAAGAGAAAATATCCATTACATGTAGTTTTTCCTTCCTCTGATATTCATGAGTGAGTAGAACCAAGTTTGTTCTTAGCCCATCATCTCAAAACATGTGGTTTACCTCTAGCAGTGCCTAGAATAAGAGGTGCTTGCCATTGAAGAATATGCATGAGGCATAGTTACTTTCATAGGAATTAAAGGCTTTCAACACATGTGAATCAATCCTCTCTGCAAGATTCAACCAACCATAGATCACCTTGTGCAATTTAAACAGATCAAGATCGCTTATGTGGAGGTGCAAGGCAAACATGCTGAAGTGTTGGTTCACTGATAGCTCTGCAGATTACGAATGTGTGCAGGGCATTAAGGCCAAAGCAATCTTTTGGGCTTCGATGCAATATTACTACTGTATGTAGCAAGAGTGTTCTGCCAGTGGTAAATGATGTGGCTATTGTATACACTAGACATTTGAAAATGGTTGTGATGAAAGAAATGATAATGATCAAAGTTGGATGGGTGGGAGTACGGTTACTGTTTTCATCTCTCTCTCTCTCTCTCTCTCTCTCTCTCTCTCTCACTCTCAAGTTTGTTCAGCTGTTGTGATATTCACATTCAAATTTTTACCTCATGCATATTACAGAACGTTTGGCATCACTGTACAAGCCAGCACGTGTCTGAATGCAACAAGACCCATGTTCCTTGCGAATAAAGTTTTTTAAACATCTATGCAAAACTGAACAAAATTCAGTACAAATGACATACTCACACATTTCAAAATATGTGGCACACCTTCTCATAGAGCCATCTACGGCATGGTAAGGTAATCACACGTTTGGAAATAAGTGAATTGAAAAGAATAACACTGAGAGTCAGTGAAAGAGTCTTAACACCATTTGCATTGGCATATTTTGTACATGAGAAAGATGTTTTCTATGGCTGCGCTGATGAATGTTGAAAAAAATCTGCATTCCAACTTTAGTCAGGAGAGTGAAACCCCTGTAGCATTGGCACTTAGACTAATGTGAATATGAATGAGCCATGGCTTTAGTCCAGCTTCGAGCTACATGTACACCTGTATATCCTTTGACTTTGTGTGAACAATAATTATCAGAGATTGATGAATTTGTTGCAATGACAGATTCATCCAAGGCCCAAGCTTTCTTACCTTTGAGTGCATTGTACACCTTCCCCCATTTTCCTGAGTCAAACGGATGCAATTTCTCAAATCCTAGGAAGCTGATATTATAATCTGGCGAGTAGATTATTGGCCATTGATGAGGTTCAACATCTAAGTACAGTTTTGAGTTTTGAATTCTTTCCTTTGTTTTTGCATATTGTTCTGCTGTTTCTTGTTCTGTTCTCCCATCCTCCTCTTTGTCCTCTTCTATTTCATCACTGTCAGGAGTACTTGCTTCTTGAAGTCTTTCTTTCAGCACAGAATCTGGGCTCTCTGGTGCTTCATCATCATCTGATGGTGAATGCTGGTTCTCCTCATCATTATCAGGATTTTCATTAACAGCTTCCATCCTTGTATTTGCTGTTGAATGAATAAATAGAGAATGAAATGTTAATTTGATTGCCAACTGAAGAGCTACATGTACGTAGAGAGTTGAGATATAACACAGGAAAAAGGGCTATTAAGTTTATTAATCCTTTTTGCCTAAAAGTATGCAGTACAATGGATGAGAAGCAGCTTGTGAATTGGTATAAATTTCCAAGGATGCGCGACTTCTGGTGGCAGCAGTGGGATGTGGCTGACCTATCCGCGATGAAACTGATCTAACCATGACCATGAGGTAAATCTTGTACAGGACAGATACACAAAAGAATAACCCTAACAACCATTACAATGGCAAATCAAACAAGGTAATAATCAATTTAGGGGCCTTAATTAGGGAATAATATGTCACCCATTATCACAAAATATGGCCGCTGAAACCTAAAGCCATTTCTAATTAGATTATGTTGTGTAAAAGGATCCATTTTCGATAAATGACGGCTGTGATGAATACACCAAAATGGCACCTGAGGTCAACATTCTAAGACAAAACTCTTAAAAAAATTCTACCTTAATATGCGGTACACTGTCAAAACGTCCCCACGCCAAATAGAGCCGATAGAGCCGATATAACCTATGGACTATAAACTGAACACGACTTCAAAATTTAAATACATTTAGTCATAACTATTAAGGCCGGAGACGTTTTGGTATCGCCACCCGGGGACGTTTTGACGCAGGGACGTTCTGCCTTGGTGTGGGGACATTTTGACCTGTAAGCTAATATGCTTGTGTTAGTGTGTACCAGGTTGTGCGTCATACGAAAAGCTGTTCGGACTCATAGATCTACTCATGACAGCAATGACATTGGTGACTCATTCTATATTGGGCCATTGCTATGTTTACTTGTCACAAAATCTACGCACACATGCACATCTATACAAGCGGGCAGTGGCATTAGATAGCATGATTTGGCCAGACAGATTTGGCCACAATGGCATTATTCAATGAAAATCCAATTACCGGACAGCATTGTAATATCGGACGCGTATTGCAATCGTGCACCTACAGAAAATCTGCGCATGTAGAAGCGCAGCAATTATGGCATAAATGGAGTGTTACTGTAGGAATGGTCGAGCACAAAGTACGATATTACTCTTTCCAGAGGAATGTACTCACATTGGAAGAAGAAGAAGAAGAAGAAGAAGAAGAGATCTAAAAACATTTTAGTTTATTTTCATGATTGTAAATAACCGAAAAATGTTATTAATTGCAAAATTTTAAAGTGTCCAGTAATTAACTGAATTCATAATTTATGTATAATTTTGCAGGAAGAAGCAAGGAACCATGGTAAATTATTAAGGCAATAACAAACACGAGAGATCCATACATGGCATAACATTAACAAATGCGTGATCAACAACATGATATTGCAACTGAATTTTTAACTGACATTACTTACAAATACTGGACCGTTTCTTACCATTCATTCTCAGAGGCGACACGCGTTCATTCTGATGCTGTTCGTGAACTAATGGAATGCCATCAAATCCAAGATGTTCCAATATTTACTTGAACACACAATATGGTAGCGGGTTTTCGTCTGCAAGCAAGTGGGACGTCTAGATTATGACGGATCGCAGGTATACGGGGCGCTGGGCCGGGCCGGGCGGGCGGCGAGGGATGAGCACGGGCGATGGCTATGTTCGGCTGCTGTCTGTATTGCCAGCAGCGTCACTCCACTCCAGCTCTCCGTATGTTGATGTTCAGTGAGATTGAATGAATTGACGTCATTATGGGGACGTGACGTAGCCATCCTCTTCTCTCCAACCCGCTATCTTGCAAGTTTGGGTTATTTTTAGAGCATTTTAACTCCGGCAGATAAGTAAAATTTAGCCATTTTAGGGCTCACATCTTCATAAATTGTACTTAAAGGTGGGCCTAATTCTGTCGTGGAGTTATTTATATTCAGAAATTAATTTCCCCGTAAATTTCTTGCAAAATGTTTACTATGAAAAATGCATGTATTCAACAGTCAACCGCGGCGCCGCAGAAGAGGCGCCACCAAAGAGCAACCTCTTTGCAATGGGCACCATCGGGCCACGCCCTGTCGATGCAATATTAGAGGGCATTTGGAAAGTTGGAAAGAGAAATGCGGTTTTAATGGCATAGTATTTACACGCAGCTGGACAATATTCAGTAAAAAAAAAAAAAAGGAAAAAAAAAAAGAAAAAAAATTCCTCACTTTGGATTGGCACCGCATCATTATGAGGGTGTTATGATGATCGAATGATTGTCCCTCAATATTGATACCCTGATGAAGATGAACTATGAACAATGTGAAAAGTACCGCAACTTATCTGCACCGAGCGGCTGGATGAAAACAAAACAAACTTAAAAACAACTTATTATAAGACACAGGAACGTACACTCATATACACACGACCACACACCTACGCACAACCACACACAAGTAATAGATAACACAACTCACACACCCATACCCACACAAACACATCACACAATTTTTTCTTGTTTTTACCATTTCATTCGAGATTTCACTAAAGATTAATCAATAATTACATAAGCCTACATTCTATAATACAATCAAATTAGCGACTGAAATTCATTTGCGAAAAATGATAAAACATTGACCTCATTATCTGAAAGTAATTCAATAAACATAATGACATAACCTCGCGTAAATAACCTCGCGTAAATAGATTTATAAAAAGATGTGGGGTTTTTTTCATATCATAAACCCAATATGAATTTAGAAAAAAAAATCAATATAGATATCGATAAAAAAATCAAGAAAAAGAATCTCCACTGATTTGCCCACAAATATTTCAAGATTAACGATTTAATCATAAGACTGTAGTTATTACAAGACTGATTTACAATGACAAAGAAAAATCATTCATAAAAAAAACATAAGTCTGTAGGCCTATTTACAAATCTTAAAACAACAACAACAAACATGTTATTCATTCCATCTTTACATCATGATGAACGTAAGAAAAAAAAACCGAATGAAATTCTTATTAAAAGAGATTATTGTTTGATCTCTTATTACTAAATCTCTTATATCCCCCATACCACCACGCATATACACATTAAAATGCTCACCAAAACACTAATCCACACACAAAAACCTATACACCCGCACATACACACACGCATACACAACCGCATCCTACTATCCATTCACACCTGCAGTGGACGCATTGCACATTACACACCCACACATACACATACATACACATACACACACACAATTCATAAGTGAAGCTACATATTTTAAGAATTGTCTCCTTCATATCTTATTTTGGTAAGCGACCTTTCATTAATCCTACTATGGTAGAGGGTTTCTTCGACCTCTTTTTTGCAGTCTTATCCAGGTTTCAGACGTTGATTAAGATCATTTTCCTTTTTTTTTCTCTATGTGTTGATGCATAATCCCTTATCATATTTTTTTCATACATTTCTTTATTAATTTTCATAATTGTCTTGTTTCTTCCTTCATTGTATGATTATTTCATAAGCTTATGGTAAATCTACATTGATAAGTATCTCCTGTTGTTTATGTTGTGCTTTCTTTATAACGTCTTTGGACCAATTTGAAATAAGATTTATCGGATTTCATGGGCTTCCTTGTCATGTACATGGCAAATAAATCAATTCAATTTTTTGTGAGGGGTATGATTTTTGTATAAGAAAGGACTTTGTCAAAAAGGGAGAACGATGCAGATGTGTGTGTGTGTGTATAGGTGTGTGTGTGTGTGTTTGAGTGTGTGTGTGTGTGTGTGTGTGTGTGTGTGTGTGTGTGTGTGTGTACTTGTACGTTAAACGTAAATTTCAAGTGAATTTGATGCAATGTTTTAGTTACTTCATGATCACTCATGGTATCAGATTAACCAAGGAGTTCACTTCAAATTGACTGTGGGATTTTAAAGGGCATTCAAATCTTGCTCAACTTCCTTTACTCTATTCGCTTATTCTTTGATAAATATCAATCACTCATTAATCTCAGAAAGTTATTTTGTATTTACTTTCCCCGTCTTATATAAGCGTCGCGCGTCGGCTGCCAAATCGGGTTTTGATTAGGTCATATATAGACTGCGCCCAAGTTATCGAAATTGGTTGACCTCTACTCGAAATAAGTGAAATGTAAAGTGGTAATTGGAGGGTTTAGTAAAATACGTAAAGTTTTTAGAGGTAAGTTAGTTTCTCAAACAATAGCTTATGAACATTGTATTTACTCGCTAAATTCGAGCGATTTAAACGTATTCTATTTTGAATGACATGGAAGAAAAAACTTTTATAAAAGGATACAAAATGTCTAACCTATAAATTAGAGTAACATTTTTAAATCAACTTAGATTGTTAATAATCAATGATTTTAATCCATCTGAATTTACCTTTTAATCTAAAAAAGACATTTAAGTTAGTGGATTAAACGTCATTATAATCAATTTAACTTGATTTTAAAATGGTAATTCAAATATCAATGTTTTTCAATCTTCCTCCAGATTTGTCCGCCACACTCTCGAAACAATTTATTTAAATATGAATCAATTTAGTGTGCAAGGGGAATTAATTATTCGGCCATTCAAAATGAATAGAAATTGCATTGTTTATGATGCATCATCACATCAAAACAATACGTTATATTTTCAGAATGATTTTATGAATCACTTACAGTCTACAACGCAAATTCTATTCATTTCGAATAGCTGATTATTGAGTGCCCCTCTCACATAACATTGATTCAAATGTGAATAGGCTTTTTCGAGAGTTCATTACGATCTAAATAGGGCCATTATCTTCGACGTGTTTGACCAAAAATAATGTTTTTTGTGTGTGCAAAATATTATATTGATAGAGGAAGCATTTTGTACATATTTTTGTCAATATTCATGAAGAGTAATTCACTTGGGCAATATGAGCCATGACTCATGATAGCTGGTCATTACGTCACGGACTATTATTTTGACGAACTTGACACAAAAATGTTGCCCAACATACTAATATTAGGTTGTAGCGCGCTGGTACAATAACATTTATTTAATATAGTCTTCTTTAAAAACATATGGTAGGTGCATTCAGTTATAAAAACTGCTTTACAAGCACTCGCATAAGGTATAGATATGTACCCTAAGGGTGAAGATGTACCCTAAGGGTGCATATCTCCAGTATAAACGATGTTGCTATTGTTCCAGCGGCACTTTTTCCTGAGTGTGAACGTGTTAAGAGTAGATTGAGATGCTTCACTGATACAAGATACAAGAAAATGTATACTGTTGCCATATAACATTTTTGCCAACCTGTTTTTATTTTGTGCGCAGCCATGTGAAAACGGTCATGCATCAGGTTTAATTATCAAACTGTTTCTGACGCCAATAAGTCGTCAAACAAGACTGAACACGACTGAAAGTATAATGTATACAGTTGATTATATGAATGTCATTTCCTATGCTCAACCAAGCATAAAGGAATCAATTACGATTTATTTCAAGAATCGAAAAAAAAAAACATGCAATAACCTCAAATTTTAACATTTAGGCGTGTGCTGTACGTTAAAAATGTTTTGTCAAATTGCCCCGATTTTTCTAATTGGCAATGGTCTATATTTATTGGAACAGAATTATTCTTTATGTTTCCACATTGTTTATATTTTGCATTATGTTTTGTAATTATCTTTCGATACAAGGTCCCGTAGTCAAGCAAGGCCACCCTGTTTAAATAAAAGGAAAATTTAATAACATTTTTAGAAAAATAAATAAATGCCAATTTTGTGTACTATGATATATCAGATAAATTAAATACAGTTCCACTAAATTTAAACATTTAGAATATAAGATTCTAAAGCTAATTTAATGAGTTTGAAAGATTAATATTTGAAAAAAGAATTTCTTTTGTACAAAACAAATCGATTGTAATTGTCATCAATCTCTTTTGTATAAATAAGAGACACGTTATAAGAAATGTTGAGTTTATATCAGGAGCCTAAAATAAGTATATTGGGGCTGTTTTCGAATTTGTTTGGCATTAGAAATATCTCTTTAAGTTTTATTTAACTAAAATAGTCATGGAATAAGTTTTAGCACATTAGCTCATCAAGTATTAGGGTAACCTATGAAGGAAAAGTGCAATCTTGCAATTTCATATTCTGATGAGTCATATTTGAAAGACTCTCTCTATAACCGCCCCAACAACATCTTCGTCTCAAATCGTTTCTTTTCCTTTTCAATTCATTCTTTCATCATGTTTTTTTTTTCGTTCTAATCATGGAGAAAGGAAAATCAATAAGTCTTTGCATCTAAAATAACATAACATAACATTTTGCGAATTTCCACATTTTTACCTTTTAAGAGAGCATAATAATTCCTTGGACCACTGGTCATAACGAAAAAATATTCATAAGGACCGCTATTCATAATAACTTGTAAGGGTCGCTATTCATAAGGGCCATTGTTCATAAGGATCGCCATTCATAATAACTCATAAGGGTCACTATTCATAATACGGAAAAGGGTCGCTATTCATAATACCAAATTAGGGTCGCTATTCATAAGGGTCCCTATTCATAAAACAAAAAGAGGTTCGCTATTCATAAAGGTCATTATTCATAAGGGTTGCTATTCCTAATTGAAGAAGAGGGTCGTTATTCATAAAAAGACATAAGGGTCGTTATTCATAAGAATCAATATTCATAAGGGTCACTAATCATAATCAGAGAAGAGGGTCGCTATTCATAATCAGAAAATGGGGTCGTTATTCATAATAGAAGAAGAGGGTCGCTATTCATAATCAGAAAATGGGGTTGCTATTCATAATAGAAAAAGAGGGTCGCTATTCATAATCAGAGAATGGGGTCGCTATTCATGATATAAGAAGAGGGTCGCTATTCATAATCAGAGAATGGGGTCGCTATCATAATCAGAGAAGAAGGTCGCTATTCATAATGAAAGAAGAGGGTCGCTATTCATAATGGAAGAAGAGGGTCGCTATTCATAATCAGAGAATGGGGTCGCTATTCATAATGGAAGAAGAGGGTCGCTATTCATAATCAGAGAAGAGGGTCGTTATTCATAATGAAAGAAGAGGGTCGCTATTTATAATGAAAGAAGAGGGTCACTATTCATAATAAGTCATAAGGGTCGTTATTGATAATAGAAAAGGAGGGTCACTATTCATAATGAAAGAACCCATTTCCCCATTATGAATAGCGAGCCTATTTCCCTATTATGAATAGCGAGCCTATTTCCCCATTATGAATAGCGACCCTATTTCCCCATTATGAAAAGCGACCTTTATGAACAATGGCCTTTATGAATAGCGACCCTATTTCCTGATTATGAATAGCAACCCTATTTCATGATTATGAATAGCGACCCTATTTCCCGATTATGAATGGCGAACCTCTTGTACGATTATGAATATCTACCCTTATGAACAATGGCCTTTATGAATAGCGACCCTATTCTCCCATTATGAATAGAGACCCTCTCCTCCCATTATGAATAGAGACCCTCTTCTCCCATTATGAAAAGCGACCTTTATGAATTACGACCCCTATTCTTTATTATGGATAGCGAACCTCTTTCTGAATTATGTATAGCGACCCTTATGAGTTATTATAAATAGCGGTCCTTATGTATAGTGACCCTTATGTGTTTTTATGAGTAGCGACCCTCTTTTCCTATTATGAATAGCGATCCTTATAAATAATTGTCCTTATGCCTTTATGAATAGTGACCCTCTTTTCACATTATGAATAGCGACCCTTCGGGTATAGGAATTTACATGTTATGAATAGCAGTCCTTTTGAGTCATTGATCCTTATGAATAGGAGTCCTTATGAATAGCGAGCTTACCCCTAATAAGAGGGGTAGTACGACTCGATAACACGCCATTTCTTTTGATAACAATTTAATTTCCTATTCATACTTTTCAAAGTAAAATTGCATTCAACAGTTGAATAATAGGGGGAGTAAATAGCCTGAAGGTGTCATTTTCTTTTGTCGATATATTCTGTTCTCCTTTTGTATCTATTATTTGTTTGTTAGTTTTTCTGGGAGTGGAAATCAATATGCCGACCCTCATTATCTCAAGGTGGTCATGTTAATGTTTCCTTTTTTAAGAGTCAGAATGAAACTGGACCCAAAAAGCGAAATTATTGCAACCTTAAAAGTCGTCTCCCTCGCTAGAGCATCGAATGTTACCATGTTTTGGTGGGATTAAAGCGTCCAGGTTGTGTGCGTTGGTACACTAAACTGTTCAATGAAAATATAAAGGGAAAACCAACATGGGGTAGGTTTAACAAGTAACGATCTTTTTGTGTGCACGCGCCACCATAGAGGTATCGATTTAACAAGCAAGCCTGTTGAAACTAAACGCTCGCTTCCACACCGTTTTCTCTCCACCCACAATTACGGAAGGGGATCGAAAGTATCATTCATTCTAGGCCGTCTTCCACCCTTTCACTAACCGGGTGCGTTTTCTCTCAATGAATAGGATTTATCGATGGGAAGCCAAAAAGTCACGGCGGCACAAGGAGCATAAGTGCAATTAACCAGTAATGATGTGTGCCTTGATAGTGATAACACTTATGCCCTATAACTGGCTTTATAACTTGTTATTTTGAAAAGAAATCTGTGAGACAGGCCTGGACACTGGTGTGCCTCTTTTTCTCAACTGATCATCGTAAAGCGCCGAAATATGGACACGTTTGCAACAAAGGCCTGATGCTTCAGTAGATAAAGCCGCAAGTATACACAATTCGATGTTTGTGTAAACATTCGTTTGTAGTAATAATATTTTTCGTTTGGAAAGTAAAAGTATTTTATTTCATCTATGATGGAGTGGACATATCTTTCTCTATATAGCTGGAAATGAGTGTATCATCTATACTGAGCGGAAAAGCGCCATGAACGCTGCTGATGTGTTGGACAGAATAGAAGATGCACCTGCCTATATCATATCTATCTGTGGAATATGATAAACAAATAATAATGTGTGCATCAATTTCATCGTTTGTAAATAGTGTTATGAGATTGCATTCAGTTAAGTATGGATGCGACTGGAAATGTTGATATCTTCGTTTGGTTATTGTAGGTCTTGATCGGCTGTGGTCTTAGGAAATATGGCAAAAGCAGCTACGAAACGAGGGAAGAAGACGCGAGATGTTCATCGTGGGAATGTCAGTGCATACCAACGTGAATTGGACTCAATTATAAAGGACCTAAAAGACAGCAATGAGTCAGGCCCTGACAAGAATTTGTTCAGGTCCAGAGCTGCTAGCGAAGCCTATGTAAAACATAAAGAACCTGCGAGGAAAATACAGAGTGGGTCAAAAACTAGGAGACACAACACCATTGAATCCACAAAGCAGAAACCTTCTCTGAACCATGTACAATTAGAGAAATTGGAATCTACCGCCTTTGCAGCCCTTCAGGTCATTCAAAAGACAGTGGTGTCTATCGATAATTTAAATGTGGAATACATCGATGATGATAGATTGGAAGAGGATGATGTTGTTGTTGACAGGGTGTCAAACAAAAATAAACTTTTAGAAACAAAAGACCGGACAGACACCTTACATCAACGTAATGAGACGTACAAAAGCCTCGATTCAAATCTCAATTCAAGACTTGCTGATCCTAGATATCATTTTCAGAGTCTTGATCAAAGGCATGTGTCGACATTACCGCTGACGGATGCAAAGTCTTCAAATGCTCCCAATTTGCCCAAATCAATTAATACAAAGGAAAATGTGAAAGTTCAAAATCATTCACTAATATCAGAGGAAAACTGCGGAACATTAAATGAAGTTCCGTCAAGCAAAAAAGATAAATCTAACACTGATGAACTACTAAATGAAGTACAAATGAAACTCCAATTAGCGTTGCCGCATTCGCAACCAATTCCAAAAACCGCGAAGGGCAATTCCACGGAAGAGGCAAAGCGCAGTCCTCGGATGAAAATCAAGGAATCTAATTTTCACAAATCGATGCCATCTTCTTCATTAAGATCATCGGATAGACAAATGAAACGAACACAAATCGATAGAACCTCGGTAAGATCAAAACCAAAACAATCAGGATCAGACTCAATCCATACAAATAAGCAACAACTCGTTGAGTCAAGTACACAAACTGATGGCATCCTCGATGCGCAAGATGCTCCTAGTGTCATCACCGAATCTGATAAAAGTCCTCTTCTCGCTCGCTTGCTGAGGAGAGAGGAGGAGAGGAGCAAAGCCCCCGCATCAGACGTTAATGAAGTTGAGAAGCAGAGTGCGGAAGGTGAGCCGATGAAAACGGATGAGCAGAGTGGTGAAAGAGATCTCAAAGTGGAGCTGGATAAATTGAAAGAAGGCAATGAGGATCTCGAGAGGCAATTAAAAGAAACAATCGACTTCGAGGTGCAGGCGATGAAAGCTTATATCAAGCTTGTCAAACAACATCGACAACTCAAACGAAAGCTACAAGGTGAGTGTCCTTTTTGTTTTATGTTGAGTAGGCCTATACAAAGTTTCGCCATGCATTTTTGTTTATGTGATGTTCTTCGTGATGATAGAAAATTGAACTTCTTCATAGGATTTTATTTCACTTTTTCCATCTCTGATGTACCAATGCAAGTTGTTTCCCAGAGTATTCTACACAATAGTAAACAAGAACCCAAATAAAAACTTGTTTTCCCGCCAAGGACAATACTTATTCAGAATTCAAGATGCATAACAGTTTGCAAGGATACCCGAGACTACAAGCATAATTTGTGAAGGTTAAAGCTCTTACCATAAATTTCTTGATCCGATAAAACTTTTACGCAAAGGGCAGATCACAGATCGGTTTCCCATTATTTATTTTTAGACTAGTAATGCCATTTGTATAGCAAGGGTAAAGCCCCAAAATACAGTAGAAAATATTTTTTTTCTCTCTAATATTTCTCGCCTAAAGTAGTCATAATTTTTTTTTGCATTTTCCCCTGATCAGCCATCCTTGAAATTGAAAGCAAATATGTTAAATATAAATCATTGTATTAAGAAAAATTGGTAAATTTCATTTGAACAACATAGATTAAGAGACATTTTCCAGCAAAATATTTAAAGCACCATTTCAATACTTGTATTGCAATTGAAATCGATACGCCTGGCTGACGTAACATGCAAATGTGATTTTAGCAAACACTATTGGGGAGAGGGATATATAATCACAGTTAATATTTCTAAAATATGACTTAGCCACAATCATCAGGTAAAGTTAGAATGTAAATATATATTTACATTCCTATATAGGCTGTAACTAGATATGCATAGAGCTACTGAATGTATGCAAGATTTTACCATGATAATGAACGTTTCATGTATGCAAACCAACATGGCCCAGAATGATCCCGCGTGGGAAATTATTATCGATGTGCAGTGTTTGCAAATTAAAATGTTGATAACTCTTTACATTTCCTACACTTCTATTCTATTTGATAAATGATCTAATAACCCTTTTAATGTTGCAAATTGAAGTCTAAATTTCGACAATGCTCCAAGAAAGTAAGCACAGAACAACAATAAACGTGTAATTTTAGGTGACCCTCAGACAACAAATGCATACCCCAGACAAACTGAGCATTACCATTGAAAAAAGCATTCGAATGCCAATTAGAAAAGTACGCTTTCATGTGGGAAAATGAGTTCATTGAATAATATAGGGTCTCCTTTTGAAGAAATAATGAAATACACCAAACAAGCAATCAACAGTCGACATCTGCGAAGCCGAAAATTGAATAAGTGTAGTATAATGAATTTCATGCTTGGGT
The DNA here is from genome assembly GCA_036244855.1 of Temnopleurus reevesii. NCBI lineage: Eukaryota > Metazoa > Echinodermata > Echinoidea > Temnopleuroida > Temnopleuridae > Temnopleurus > Temnopleurus reevesii. Next base: position 142,697 of record BQKZ01000950.1, read on the forward strand.
ACTAATAGAATGTCCGTTACCATGCAATTTTATGATGTCGCTTGAATAATGATAATAGTAATGTACGGCTTTTATATATAGCGCTTATTAACTCAATACATATATGTCAGACATGTTTGAGACTTGATTTTTTGTTCTTCATCTCAACTAGGTTTATTCGATAGGAGTGTTTCAAGTGGGTAAATGGGTATTTAATACGTGTCGTATGGATTTACCACTGTGCACCCCCGGATTAAACTCAAGCACTGATCTGGACGGCATTGAAAGAGGATTGTCATATTCACAAAACCTACTTATCCGGCCCTTAACGCATCCTGGGGCTATTGTGATTTCAACATCTATCTGTTTACACTAATGCTCTGCTGGTTTCATTTTATAGAATCCTCGGGTGACGAAATTCTCAATAAGGAAAATCCAAGAAATAATGCGCCATAGTTATATAACGGAGGCATATATTCAGTGGCGTAAACTTGATACAAACTGTTTTTTTTTTTTTGGGGGGGGGGGGGGGGGTGGTTTGTTGGAATGAAATACTTTCGCTAGCTCACATGTGAATAACTATGCTCATAATCAATAACATTATCGGTGATGTTCTTATTTTTTTTTAATTTGTGTAATGATATGTAATTAGGGTTCATTGTTTGGAATGGTATCGGAGTAATGTTTATATTTTCGAACGAGCGAGTAAATCGAGGAACAAGTTTAGTAGATTTGTTCTGAATGATAATATTTTGCATGTAAATTTTTATATTTTATACTAATGTTCTCAGATACTGATGAATTGAATGCAGGTTGCGAAAACATGTGATAGTTACAGTTACAGTTTGCTCGAAGCCTGGGAAGGTGTCTGACAAAAAAAAAACATGCTATTGCTTTCGATTCAATTCCAAAGAATAAAATTTCAAACAAGATCATCTAATGGAAGAACTTGTTTGACTCCCTCTAATGCGCGCATAAGGGGGGGGGGGCTTTCGGGGCACAAGGGGTGCCAATTTTTAAAGTAAAAAGTGGGCCTTCAAATCCTGGGTGTACGTATTGTTATACATTTCTCTGGTCTAGACAGGTATAGGATTACAAACCCTGATTTTGAATGTACCCCCCATTTGGCCACACCCCTGCATTCAGAGCTCGGATTGCTACATTATACCTGATTGGATTATACGGGGATTATATCTTTATTCCAACATGGGAATTTTAACGTGAGAAATTCTGTTATAGCTCTGCATGTCAGATTGTGATTTTGTTGACCATTCAGATCATTGGACGAGCACTATTGAACAAGGAGAATGATTACATCCAAACGATAGTGGTCTAGATTTGGAACACCTTTTGCAACAATTTCTTTGAGACATAGGAGAATTTAGAACTTTAAATTTAAAAAGAAATGATAGCAAATGTGCACGTCAACCCTTTAAATTATATTTATACTCTCAACATGCTTATGCGTATGAGATGACACTGTACTTTGTAAACAATAACGAATTCGGTGAAATACATTAGATGTAATGAGTGGTTTTGCATTTTCGATGGACTTTCCTCGTGTCTGGCAGTGATGTTCCATTAACGTTGTGAATGAAAAAGTTTGTGTCAATTTATTTTTGAGCAACGGAGCAAGTTTACTAGAGCGGCTGGTAAACTACTCCCGCGTTGGACCCATTACCTGATTATACAGCAAAAGAAAAGATAATTTAGTCACATATATCTACAATTTGTAATATCAAAGTACTTAAATTCCAATGTCCGTGCTAGAGATTTTTTGTCAAAATACAGACCCCTCCTTATCTAAATCTGCTTTGTCGCATTTGTCATGACATATAACAATTATAGATACTTTTAGCAATTTTAACTGTTTTCATGACAAATGCACTGGATTTCAATTTAATGCGTTTGTATTTATAGATATACTTTTTGACGACGCTACTTTTTGTGAGTAGCAAAATGGCAGTCCATGTTTTTGTCAATAATGGTCGCGATCAAATGTTTAATTCAAACTGACTTTGAGTAAAACATAGGTTAATAATATTTAATGCCATGTCAAAACCTTTATCTTAAACTAGGTCAAGACCTATTTCCAGAGTGGCAAATAAAATTTTAGCCATGATGGTTATATATGCTGTCAAATAAAATCAGTTATTGGAAAAGCTAATTATGCAAATATTATGAACAACGGAGTATGAACGTGCCGTGGCAACCTATCCACCCAGTATCCAGTTGTTATTAGCAAATTTCCAGTGGTGGTCTGTACAACAAATATCATCTGTTGTCCGAAAATTTTTATTTCATCGAAATTTTGTAATAGATTCCATACAAAACGAAACTTACAAAATTGATATAGTACATAGATCTCATACCTAAATCATATTCCACATATACAATTATAGGATATAATTGAATAAGTGATCGGGCAATCCTGTGTAGAAGACCTGCTCAATGTAAACTTTTTTTTATAAAGAGTATTTAATTGTTCATATCAACCACATCATGAACCACACGGTAAAAAAAAATCCTCTCATCTGACTCAAATAATCATGACGGTTTTTGCTCATGAATGGGCATGGTTTGAAAAGGAAGTATACATTATTTGCACTATTTTAGTGCAAATATCGGAAGTGCATTTTTCGTTAAAAATATTCTATTTCTTTTTACAATTTGACCTAAAATGTCCAGATTCATAGGATAAATCTAACCATTAATTACATAACAAAAGAAAACAGACACATATAACATACATCTAAATAAGAATTCGCTTTATTTTTTGCTCGGTTTATATCCTGAAAATGAGTTATGTGACTTTGAAAAAGTTTCATTTTTAATTCAATGTTTGTTCATTCGGAACATGCTGATATTTACACCCGTGCTAGCCAGGTAGATGAAAAACACTACCTGTAAATTACTTGACACTCCTCCAATAAAAAGTCATGCTACTTTCATATAGGCAGATATAGGGGTCGAGCATTGTTCTTGTTTATCTAGAAAATACTAAATGACGTGTGGTAGCAATGTGAAATCGTATCACTGCGACAAATGACGTAAGTGAAATCCCTTTGTTGTGAGCTCCCATTTTATGGGCATAATCTTAATTGATCATGAAACGATAGTCTGATGTTCATTTGATGCCTCATCTGCTGGCGCCATTATGTTCACAACTCAGCTTTCAGTGTAAAACTTTGATGTTAATACAGATCCGGGGTAAGAGAACTGGTAACAGAAATGGCCCTGTCCTCGCGTTCGCCCGATGCACTCTCCAATATTTATGGCATAAAATATCTACAAAGTGTTGGAATCCAATAATGCGCGCACCAAGAATTTGAAGATCGGGGGGTGCGAACATTTTGAAAATCTTTGCCCCTGCCCCCGCGAGAAGCTGACATGAAAAATACTTTCAGCTAAAAAATTGGCACCACTTAGCAATTCTGATGCAATTTTTACCTCGAATTTAGTGCCCTCTAATTCTGACCCTGGGACTCGAACCAAAAGAGTATTAGAAATCTATAGTGTCCTAGACTCTTTGCTTGAGCCCCCGAAAAATATAGCAGGTTATCCGCATGCGATTATTCGAGTCAAATCTTTATTATAATGAATCACATTAGCATATAGTAGAATTTTGAAAGGAGATCACTTTATGTTGAGTTTTAAAAACCGTAAATTTGATCAAATCGTATGAAAAATGAATTGAAGACTTTCATGAATTCTATGATACTAGAGTATTATAATTACAAATAATCGCTTGCCTTCAGAAGCAGCGCTTTTATTATTATCATTATTATTATTATTATTATTATTATTATTATTATTATTATTATTATTATTATTATTATATGTGGCTTCATTCGATTTATCGTATGCTTGGCGATTAGTTTTTTCTGACAGGCAAAAATCACTGCTGTTGAAGTCTTAACAAAAACAAACCTTTAATCTAAATTTTGAGCAAACTTGTGTCAGAAAACACCGTAGATTATAGTTTTCAAAGCTGCAAACCCTAATTGGAATATAACAGTAAAACATCGTACCCCATATCAAAGTGTATAATCTAATAATTAGTAAAAAAAAAAAAAAAAAAAAAAAAAAAAAAAAAAAACTTCTTTAAATATTTTGTCACTATTCATGAACCTTCGATTCTCTTTTTTGCAAGGGAAAAGTATAATGATGATGTAAGAAAAAGAACTAATTATACTTTGATTTGATACTTGATTAATCCTTATTGGCGGTTCCCTATCTTCATCAACCATATACAGTAATCCATCTTCAGTTTATAGTCAACGGATCAGGTTAACGTACAAAACCATGAAAACAAAGAGGATAACCCGTGATAAAGCTTCATTATTTGATCAAAACATGCCATGGAGAGTTAGACACAGTTTA
>BQKZ01000951.1:9519-27661 GCA_036244855.1 Temnopleurus reevesii
GGACATATGGTATTATCAAGAAGACTATTGCTAATTTAACATTCATGCGTCAATCAGTTATGGACAACAAAACATGAAATAAAAACACAAGAAAACAGCAGTCTTTGGTTTTTCTTCAAAATACTCTTATTTACAAATACCCTCCGATTTGCAGAGCTCATTTAAAAAAAAGAAAATCGCAAAATAATAATGACATAAAAGAGAAGAGAGCAATGTTCTCCATACAATATTACAAAGCATACTTAGCCTACTTACAAACATACATACCGTACACTATCTGCATACAAACAATGACAATTACTAAATATACTACAGCCACAATACATTAAATCTACATTGTACAATATTTAAATAACATAGTTTGAAGAAAAACGCTTATCTTCTCGATCTATGACGAGTTTCTTCGCCAACCATATTCACAAATACTCCACAAATTTCCACCCTGGGAAAATTCGGATTCCTGTACATAATACAATACACTTTGCTGGTACGAATATCTTACACCTCTGTGAGGATCACTGTTCAAGTTCAGCGTCAAATTGGCAACATATTATTGTATCAATTCACATCCTCATAACATTTAGAGTTTGAAGGAAAATTATATGTAAGTACTTGTACTTAACATTTTTCTTTTTAGAGACATATTATGTTGTTAGCTACAGCCAACACAACAGTGTATCTTATTCAAATTTTTTATTTGTTCAATCTTAGTCTCAGTCAAAGTTATCTTTTTAGCAAATCGTTCAAAACCTGTGTTATTTACTTCATGTAATTCAAATTTCTCCCAAAGGTGAACAGATTTTTGAGGTCCCAAGTTATTGCTACAAAATTGCAATTGATCGCAAATCACCTGCAAATTAATTTCAAACTGTAACCTGCATTTTCATTCGCGCATGGTAAGCAATTTTAACAAGATGCACATGAAACGATGGTTTTGATTGGCACGTTCCGATCAACTGCAACTTGCAATCAATTGCAACTTTTGAGCAACACCCCCTAAGTCGAGTTCCTTTGGTTGAATAATTGCCAAAGTCAAAGTTATTTTTGTTGACAAATCGTTCAAAACCAGAGTTATTTACGTCATCTAAATTTTAAGAGATTTTGGAATCCCAAGTAATTCGACTTAGGCATAGAAACCTGTCTTGTCTTTTTTTTTACCACTTTATATCAGATATTTCTTTATATCAGAACTCATTATAAAGAGATCTGATATCAAGAAATATCTGATATAAAGTGGTCACAAATCTGGTCCTAGCTCATAATAACTTATTGTTTTTTAACTCTGCGATACAGAGATTACTGCTATAACAAGGTAATTTTGATGGTCCCAAGCGCCTCGTTATATTGAGTTTCCAATGTATTAGAGATTGTGTACAATACACGGGGCCTGCAAAAAAAATAAACCCAAAAGATCCTTATTTCTAAGGAATTGAATAACAAAACTGGCCTTCATCCATGTAGGACATGAATTATTTAACAATTGAAATCAAATTTTCTTCCTTCAATTGGCAACCTTAGAATTTTTCTTTCTTTTTTATTGTACAAATCAAATACAGTCAAACCTCGTTATAAAGAGCACTGATATAACAGGCTCTCGTTATAACAAGGTAATTTTCCTGGTCCCATCTCTTTCTATCTTATTGTATTTTGACCCTGATATAACAAGGTTTCAATATAAAGAGGTAATTCCTCTGGTCCTAACGACCTCGTTGTAACGAGGTTAGACTGTACAATAATGGTTAATTGACTTTTCATTGCCGAAACATGTGCTGTAAGCTACGATTTTAATAATTCTACCCGAAAAAGTTTGATTGATGAACGTTTACAGATGTTTGACAATTTGCGTGATTATTTTACTCTAGCAATTCACAATTATTACATAATCTCACAATGGTCGGAAGTGGTTTGAAATAAGTTATAATTTCACATTTCCAGATTTCATTTAGATTCTTTCCATATCCTTAAATTTATCAATAATAATTGACAATACTAATTATTATAATATTTATATGGTGCTTTATACTGGCGTTTCTGAGCGCCTCAATATTGGTGAACTAAATCCTCAACAGTCAAGTTAAATCAAATCGATTGGAAAAAAATCCTGAAAATCTCGTTTTTTGTTGACATCTGTTGAATTTCTCTGTGATTACTCAAAGCGCTTCAGCACAAATTTGTATATTTCGGCAATGTGTAAATTTCATTTAGATTCTTTTAATCATCTTTAAACTTATCAATGCTGAAAGTCTCCTCATTTTTTTGTTGACATCTGTTGAATTTCTCTGTGATTACTCAAGGCGTTTCAGCACAAATGTGTACATAGCTTCGGCAGAGGTCTCGAAAGCCTCACAACATAACATGAAATATATAAGCAAATAAATAATTGAATAAATAAACACAGACATGAGAAATATCGTCAAATAAATCCAAACGGTCAACCAAATGAGGTGAGTGCCCATCTTCAGTTATGTGGGAAAGAATCAGGGATGCCAAACTAAAATCATCTTTTATATCCTTATCATTAAAAAAAGAAGTACTCAAGTCAATGGTAGTTAAAGGTATAGATTCGTAATGACCAGGATTCAGAAATTGATGTTAAATGAGCTGATGTATTCGCAAGTTGCTTTACATGCCTAAATATATCTATGTAGGATATTAGGAGTACATTTATGCTTGTATTCTATGAATTTTACGTCGAACAGGTCAATACGCCATCATTCCTGCGGTGTGCTAAGTGCTTTAGCGCGGGAGAGCGTCGGCCTGAAATTGGCGGTGCGATCGGTGGTATTGTCTGCTGTGTGTGGGTTCGCGTTCATTTTGTACGTGAAGCATGTTCTGTGAGGAAGTACGACCGCACCAGGTTATTTTATTTTGCGATAATTAAGCCATTTCTAGGTCGATTTCATTCAAACAAACTATGAACATGCTCTAATTTACTATTGAAAAAATGCATTATGGTAATAATTTTACTGCAGCTCGCAAACTAGTTAAATATCTGAAGCGCCCTCCTCCCAAAACTAGTCTGTCCCTTTAATCACTGTGAGCAGAAGGAACATAGGCCTGGGACAAAGTAAACTTATATCAAAGGATCATGCCCCGGTCACATAGGACCCCTGAAGCAACACAATTCAATACGACTCTTTGTGAAATCGCAGTTTACTGCCGCAGAACAAAGAATCGTGTTGAATCGTGTTGCTTCCGGGGCCCTATGTGACCAAGGCTTTAACAATGGCTGGATGGACACAAATTAAATTTCAATCCTTCTTATTCTTTGGAAAAATATCCTGAAAAAAGTTATGCAAATCAACGTTGAGCCTTAATATTTTTTGGTGACTGTCTAATCTTGATTGCAAGATCATTGGAAAGTTCATTCAACCCCTTCACATACATACCAAATTTATGTCAACCTTGAATGCACATCACGCCATTGAATAATGGGCAAAGTCAAAAGTGAAAAGTTGCAAATTGGATGGCTTTCTTGGCTATTAATGACTATTGCTTTGGTTGCAATGTTAGTTGAGTGTATGAAGAGAAACAATGCATTATTTCTGTAACTTTTGACTGCTTAGTTTGCTCCATATTTAGAGCACTGCACATTCCACGATTACATAAAACTAGGCGGTATTTCACCATGTCGTTCTAAAGTTACGCACGACTCTAAGAAAGACTGGTGTACGATAACCAGTGTAATACGCGTAAGATTCTCGATCAGTCGGCACAAGAATTGGTACCAGTCGTGCATAAAGTCTTTCATCTTGGTGAAACACCGTCCAAATGTGGTATTATTGTGAAGGTGAATAATAACATTGCCAATGACACCAGACTGAATGACGATCATACAGAACTTCTTTTTAAATGAGAGAAATAAATACTTAAACTTTATTGAGGAGTTTAGTAATTTTGGTAGCTTTTATCATTTTCCATCTATTAATACAATTTACATGTACTTCCCAATTAACAATTTGGTCCTTTACAAATGGCAAATTTAACAAAAATAACAAACTGCGATAGATTTCTAATAATTGCAACATATCACTTTGAATTCATTGGCCCTGAACGTTTTGGTTAAATCTGTGATTTAGAGAACTTAATCTAGTGCATATAATGTTATAGGGCAGAGAGCTCAATTTGAAATTTCTTTTAATAGGTGGGTTTACTAATATACGCAAATTTTATGCAAACCTCTAACACAAAGGTTCTTCTTGACAACTCTAATACTTGCCTAAGCCTTGCCTGACATAACAAAAAGTAATGTATGCAAACTGGATTCCAAATATTGAAGTCTTCTTGTTACAATGTAACAATGTTCGTTGGCAAGAAACGCATATAAATTTGAATAAATTAGTAAACCCGCCTATAGCAAAACCACAATGTTACATAATGCCTTTTACACTATTAATTTCAACTCAGAGCTTGTTGGCAATATATAATACACTAGTGACGCAGACAGGGCAAATTTCAACAAAACGTGAATTATCAAATTTTTCTTATCAAAACAAAATCAAGCAAAGATGGTGGGATTTTAAATCATACTCATTGTCATCATAAAATTATATTATCAAGGTATTTTAGTGTTAGGTCCATATTCAAATTCAAACAAGCAATATTTTCTCCCACTAGAAAAATCTGTTTGACACATGCAAAGAAAACTATGAAACAATAATCTGTGCTGCAGTTGGACACTGTTAGCAGAAGGGATAAATAATTTGGAAAAAGTAAACAACTTCATTCAAGCCTTCACAATATTTCATGATCACTAATGAAAATAACTTCCCTTTTAATTTTACCCGAACAGTTGCAACAAATGTTCACTATATTTCTCCACAGAATAGGAGGAAAGGACATTTCTTGTGTGCTTCTAGCGATTGTGAATGCTAAGATAGAAATTGTTTACTTTGTCAAAATCCTTTGTCTCTTCTGCTCACAGTGATGATTTATAAACAGGAGGGTATTATGAAAAGATATTAATCTTTGTTCTGTAAAATCGTTTGAAAATACAGTCAATTCTGCCTAAGTCGAACTTGTCTAAGTCGAATAATTGCCCACGTCGATATGATTTTCTGGAACAAAATCATACAAAACCAGTNTTCTGCTCACAGTGATGATTTATAAACAGGAGGGTATTATGAAAAGATATTAATCTTTGTTCTGTAAAATCGTTTGAAAATACAGTCAATTCTGCCTAAGTCGAACTTGTCTAAGTCGAATAATTGCCCAAGTCGACATGATTTTCTGGAACAAATCATACAAAACCAGTGTTATTAGCCTCTTCTAATTCAAAATTCTCATAAGTCAAACAGATTTGTGTGGTCCCAACAGATTCGACCTAGGCAGAATTACCTGTAGCTTCAAATCAGCTTAGAGCCACCTCACTTATTGGATTGCTTTTTTTTTTCTTTTGAATTTTTAAAATTTAAATTCTATTTAAAAGGGTTGCTCTATGTCATGGCACAGTTCCAGAGATGCCAACCGTTCCAGAATTTGCATTTATGAGGTAAGAATCAACATCTGAATAACACAACAGCTGAACAAAAATGAGAGAATTCATGACAATATTAATGGTACTCTCAGTCATTCATCTGTGATGAAAGTCTTGAGTTCATATGAAAAAAAAATCATGCAAATTACAGAACGGTCGACATCTCTACAGATATGTAGCACAAGTGGATGCATGAACAACTTAGTTTAGACATAAATAAATAAGATATTTTACCAACATGTACAGAAAAGTGTCTGAGGAGCGTTGATAGGACGTCTGTGCGGTTGTCGCTATGTCAGATTCTTGCAATTTTCTGCCATTGTCATAGATGCTTGGAGCTAGTCAACAAGAAACAAAGTTCAATATAACATGTATACGGTCTGTTTGGCAACCATTCTTGCCGCATTTCACAATAATAATATTAAAAAGATTGACCATTTTGTACAAATTACAAGCATTTGGTTCAGACTGTGAGTGATTTTCACTTTGGCATGCTGAAGCCTGGCCCCATTGGATCGGGTCCCATTGGTCCAAAATTAGGGTCCCCGAACGGTGGTCCACCCGGCCCCATAGGGCCCCCAGGGTTCATTCCGACATAGCCCGGCCCCGGCATGCCCCGTGGTCCCATGTACCCCATGTGGTTTGGGCCAGGGACTTGTCCGCGAGGGCCGGGGTTTGGTCCTCCCCCGGGTCCCATTCCATAGCCTTGGTGCATCATCATCTCTTGGTTCATCATGGGCGACATGCGAGGTCCTGGACCCATCCCGCCGGGTCCCCGCGAAAACGAAGGGTTCATATTCCCTGGGTTCATCCCACCCGTGACCATCTCCACGGGAAACGGAAGCTCGATTTGTTTCGGCCCCTGCCCACCCCCGGCCGGCCCTGTCCCGGGATTGACATGGGGGTTCCCCGATTGCCCCTGTCCGCTACCTTGGTTGGTGTTCGCGGGGAAATACTGAAGGGTTTGTTTTGGTCCTTTCCCGTCGGGTAATAACGGCGGTGAGAAGCGACTTTGGAGTAACGAGAGGGGGCTGTTCGCTTGGCCGCTTGTGGTCCCAGGGGCCGGCCCCATGCTGCGTTCCATCGGGGGCATCATATCAGGCCCACCCTGTCCCATCCCCATCATCCCCGGATGAGGCATGCTAGTCCTCCCTGGGCCTGAGGGCATACCGCCATCCATGAAAGCACCGCTTGGCATGCCCCGAGGCCCAGAGAACCTCATCATATTTGGATGCATGCCTGGATTCATGCCAGGCTCAAAGTTATTCATACCCTGCATCATCCCGCGATCCATCGGGTGCGGAGGCATCATGCCCCCGGGACCACCACCGGGCATCGGCCCCGGCCCTGGGCCGTCCATCATCGGGTGCCCGCCCTGAGACATCATCCGGGATTGCGACATGGCAATCCGTTGCTCACGCGACATCGGGTTACCCTGCGGCCCCATCATGTCGACAGGACCCATCGTTGGCGACATCATGCCCGACTGCGGGGGCATATTGTGGGGTGGCATCTGTGGCGACATCATGCCGCCCGGTTGTTGCATTCGCGCTGAGGACATCATCGGACCTTGTCCTTGCATCATCGGTGACTGCATACTCTGCTGCGGACCGGGCATTCGTGGGTTATTCATCATTGACTGCATGGAGGAAACAGGTGGTCCGCCCATCGACGGCCCGCTAGGGCTATGTCCTGGCCCCATCATAGGACCACCTTGAGGGGGTTGCGGTCCTGGACCTGAATGCGGAGGGGGCACAGGTCCGGGTCCTGGTCCTGGTGCGTCCATTCCGTGAGGCATCATTCCACTTTGCGTCGACATTCCCGGCTGTGGCATCATACCAGGCTGCGATGTCATCATAACACCTGGCGACATGATCCCGCTTGACGGCGATCCAATCGTTGGCATATCCGCGTTGATCGGACTGTTCATGGGCGGCGAACCGAAATGCTGTAACCGCCCGGGACCCTTCATTACCGGCTCTTTGACAGTCTTTTGGTAAAACGTTGAAGCGTATTGCTGGAGGTCTTCGCCACGTGGCGGGAAGTTTGGCGCTTTGTCACGGTTTAGCTGGCTCGGAGGAAAATTAACAAGTCTCTGTTGGGACTGCACGTCCATCGGTTTCCCGCTATCCCCAGCATTGCTTGCTGTGGTGTTCGCGGAACTGCTCGAGGTTGGCGCATTGCTGATATTCGTGGTTGAGGGTGGCGGTGCATTTGTAACGTTATTGTTCGGAGCGTTATTCTGCGCCCCATTACTATGCGCGGTGGTCGGAGGCAGTACGGATGACGACGACATTGTATTGTTCGAGACAGAGTTCGGAGTGCCTGGTTGCGAGGTATTTGGCGTGTTTACTGACGACACTTTCGGAAGGACGGGATTGTCCATCCCGGCAGGTGTCCCTGGTTGATTCGGTCGCGGAGACTGCTCTAGGGCTCCGACACTTCCTGGAGTGCGGACCATCGAGCTCATGATTGGGTCCGTATTCTGCGGGGGCGGTTGACTCACCGACGTGTTCGCACCTGTTGGTGTCGGAGCCCTGTAGGCGGGTTTCATTGGACTACCTACAGAAGCATGAGGGGACATCGTATTGGCCATGGACATTGAGCTCGCGGAACTAACAGCTCCTGGACCTGGTTGCGGTCCAGACGGATTCATCGGTCCAACACTCATGGGTGGTTGCGCGGCACCGCTTTGAAGACCCGGGACTGAACTCGAGCGATTGGAGCGCGGTGACGGCATATGAGGTGACATCGGGAATGGCGCGTTCTGGCTGCAGACTCCTCCTCCCTGTCCAGGTCCTGGCCCCGGCCCTGGAGGTCCGCCCGGTCCCCCTGGACCTGCACCGGGCATCCCAGGTCCACCCGGTCCCATCGGTGGCATCGGACCCGACATGCTGGCTCTTCTCTGCATCCCATGCGGAGCTGGTCCTGGTCCTCCACCGCCCATCGGTCCAGGCCCAGCTGGGTACGGCGGCGGCGGCCCCATATTCAGACCCATCATATCGCCTGGAAACCCACCCGGATGCTGCGGACTCATCATCGGTTCTCCTCTCATTGGGCCGGGAGGTCCGTGTCCGGGACCCATCGCTCCCGGGGGGAAATCGGACATCCTGCCCTGCATTTTGGCCTGGTCCTCCATTATCTTGCGTCGTTTGTCGAGGTAGAATTCTTGCTGCAGTTTGTACCATTCACGTTGAGCCGTCGACATGTTCTCCCAGTCTGGCGGAAGAGGGGGCATCATCATACCTGAAAAGATGCGGAAAAAAAAAAGAATAATTGGTCAAAGAAAGATCAGTGATATCTGGGGTCCACCAAAATCCGTTTGACAGGAGATATTCAAAGTAAATGAGATAAATAAAACATAACTTTGTTAATAACACCCCACTGACTTACAAAGGGCAAAACAAAAAACACTATGGATGTATAAAATTGTTTTTATCTACAAATAAAGTGTCATGTATGTTGCTTTAATGCCCTTCTTTTTAGGTTAGCAACTGTCATGAAACTTACCAGAGTTGGCCATCATCATCCTCTGATCAGGGCTCATGCCCCTCATCCCGTCTTGGGCAGGCATCCTGGGGTGCATGCCCGGCCCCATCCCCTGGTGCATCATAGGGTGGGGCGGCCCGCCCGGACCCCCTGGGCCCATCATCGGACCGCTGGGACCCATGGGGCGCATCATTGGTCCTCCGCCCGGAGACATCATACCTGGAAGGGATGAGAATGGAGAAAATTTGATTTTTTAAAATGGACATCAGTGTTTACCCATGCTGGGATAAGGCAAGAATTATTCAAGTGTCACCAAGTAATCAAATTGTTTTTTTATGTTACAAATTTTGTTGTTATGTTAAATTGTAAAGTGCTACCAAAAACAATAATCATTGATTGTACCCTTTTATTTTGCTTCTTTTTCTATTTTTCATATCAGTGTGAATGTAAACAGACAATATGCCAAAGACTACATTTGAAGCAAGTTCAAATGCATGCCAAATTTTGATCCTGCATCTGAATGATTGGTTATTCCGCAGTGCAGAGCATCCTTGAGTTAGTCTAAAAGTCTAGGTACACATGGTCATAGGAGGTATTGCTAGAAAATTGCCATCAATTAGAAGAGGCTGTTGATCTTATGCACCTATCAAAATCATTGTTTCATGCACGTCTTGCCTAAGCACAGACTGTGCATATACTACAGTGCATGTTTCAACTGATTTACAATTGCTTTGCAAATGATTGCAGGTTTCTAGTAACACCAGCTTAGTCTACAAGGTGATGAGCACAGGTCTCTCAACCCAAATAATGGAAAAAGAGGAATGATTTGCTGCAAAAGAAAAAAGGAACCATATTTCCCCTCAGACTGTGTAGTATGACCATCAAGACAAATAGGACAAATCTTTTGAACTCGCTGGACACTGATACCGATATCCAGAGTTGGCTGCGGGTAGCCTCATTCCCTACATGGGCAGCAGGGACTTGGCAGAAAGTGCAAGACATATGTTGACACCTTAAAAGCAGGCACTGGAGCAATTCGCACAGACGGACTGAAAAATATGATTGACAAGAGTAACTGGAGGATCCATACTAGGTGTCGACAGCTTAGCAGGCCCTGTTACATAAAAAGTTGTGTTTTAACGTAAATCAGGAAACTCAATTTTTAACCAATCAGCAGCGCACATTTGCTTTTAAATGCGACTTTTTATGCAATAGGCCCCAGGTAGATAAGTAGGTTTTGAAATGGCCTTGAAACTCTCTCAAAATAGTCAAAAATTCATATTCTTTCCTCAAAATTCCTACTGGTTGGGAGGTCTGTGAGCATAAATGACAATCGGTTCTCACCTTGTGGTTGGCCCATTGGGTCCTGAGGCGGCGGCATTCCTATAGGTGACATCATCCTGCCTGGAGAGGGCGACATACTACCATGCTCCTCGGGGAAGAGCAGTTTCTGCATCTCCTTCAGCGTCCTCAGCCGCTCTTGTCTATGCCTGGAAANGGATCAGTGATATCTAGGGTCCACCAAAATCCATTTGACAGGAGATATTCAAAGTAAATGAGATAAATAACACATTACTTTGTTAATAACCCCTCACCGACTGACAGACAGCAAAAGTATAATAAACAGTATGGATGTATAAAATTGTTTTTAAATCTACAATCAAAATTTCATGTATGTTGCTTTAATGCCCTTCTTTTGAGGTTAGCAACTGTTGTGAAACTTACCAGAGTTGGCCATCATTATCCTCTGATCAGGGCTCTTTCCCTCATACCATCTTGGGCAGACATCCTTGGGTGCATGCCCGCCCCAAACAAACAATCGTTAAGTGATATTACAGAAGTGAATGGGTATAGAAAGACCTTACGATTGAGGTTTGAATCTGTTCTGAAACTCACCAGAGTTGGCCATCATCATCCTCTGATCAGGACTCATGCCCCTCCATGACAACAAACAACCGTTAACCCTTTCAATCCCTTAGTCACATTTTGGCACTGTCATTGAACACTGTTTGTAAGAAAGAATCTGCTCTTGTTTCACTATATACTGCCCTCTACTGTTGAGTTATGTACCATTGGAAAGCTTGATATTGCAGCTTTCCGATGAATACAAACAATAGGGGTTTTGTCTGACTTCCTTTTCTAACAAAGTCGATTGAAAATGCAAACTGTGATTTTTTTCAAAAGGTAGCAGGGTCAGAGAGGATTAAGGGACATATTAAAGAAGTGAATGAGAATACAAAGACTTTACGATTTGAGGTTAATAAAAAATGAAACTTACCAGAGTTGGCCATCATCATCCTCTGATCCGGGCTCATGCCCCTCATCCCGTCCTGGGCTGGCATCCGAGGGTGCATGCCCGGCCCCATACCCTGGTGCATCATTGGGTGGGGCGGCCCGCCTGGCCCCCCTGGGCCCATCATGGGACCGCTGGGCCCCATGGGACGCATCATTGGCCCTCCACCAGGAGACATCATACCTGGAGGGGATGAGAATCGAGAATATTAATTTTCTTTAAATTGGACATCGTTGTTTACCCATGCTGGGAGGTGTTTCACCAAGATAAGAAAGACTTTACGCACGACTTCACGTTCGACTGGTATCCCTTCTTGTGCGTAATGGTTCACATTATTACGCGCATTCAGCGCAAGAACCGATACCAGTCGAACGTAAAGTCATTCTTAAAGTCTTTCTTATCTTGGTGAAACACGACCAAGGGATAAGGCAAACTTATTCAAGTGCCATCTACCAAAAACAAGAATTATTATTTGTAAACATATTTATAGCTTCTTTTTTTTTTTTTAATAATCAGTGTGAATGGGTAGGCACTTCTTGGTCTCAGGCGGGAGACAGCGAGCACGGATGTAGGCTACCTTCATAGGCAGCGCAGACAAACGTGATTCTCAAAGAGCTTTATAAAGCTTTTTGGATTCTTTGATCGCCTCCGCTCCTTTAAAGAGAATACCCTGTTAATCTCTAAAACCTCCCTCTTCATTCGCTTCACCTTCTCCTACATTCATCTCACTTCGTACATTCGCTTCCTTTCAAACTTTCCTCTACATTCGCATCGGTAGAAATTCGTAAAATCCAGCGAAGAATTCCGTCTGCGCATGCGCGGGGTGTCTCTCGCCTGAGACCAAGAAGTGCCTACCATGTGAATGTAAACGGAAAATGGGCCAAAGACTACATTTGAAGCAAGTTCAAATGCGTGCCAACTTTTGATCCTGCATCTAAATGATTATTCATTCTAAAGTACAGGGCATCCTTGAGTAAAGATCCGGGCACACCAAACACGGCACGGCATCACGGCACGGTTGTTACGCGATGTCTCCCCTGTGATTGGCCAATTGTGAAGCATCCTTTGCGTGGAGGAGCGCGCTGACCAATGACAACCTAGATACTGCGTATAAACCGTGGCGTTTTGCCGTGCCGTGTTTGGTGTGCTGGGGCCTTTAGTCTAAAAGTCAAGGTACACATGGTCATAGGAGGTATTGCTAGAAAATTTGCCATCAATTAGAAGAGGCTGTTGATCATTGTTTCATGCACGTCTTGCCTAAAGCACAGACTGTGCATATACCAAAGTGCATGTTTCAATAATAATAATAATAATAATTACATTTATAAGGCACTTTATACAGGTGTTTCAAAGCGCACAGGTGGTCTGTCTAATCATAATACCGGTAAAAAAAATCATTACATAGTACATAATTAATAGAAAACAAAATACTTAATTATAAACTAACTTGGTGTACGCCTCCAAAAATGTACTACAAAATTAAATTATAACTGTTTAAATAGNCCTTGAGTTAGTCTAAAAGTCTAGGTACACATGGTCATAGGAGGTATTGCTAGAAAATTGCCATCAATTAGAAGAGGCTGTTGATCTTATGCACCTATCAAAATCATTGTTTCATGCACGTCTTGCCTAAGCACAGACTGTGCATATACTACAGTGCATGTTTCAACTGATTTACAATTGCTTTGCAAATGATTGCAGGTTTCTAGTAACACCAGCTTAGTCTACAAGGTGATGAGCACAGATCTTTCAACCTATATAATGGAAAAAGAGGAATGATTTGCTGCAAAAGAAAAAAGGAACCATATTTCCCCTCAGACTGTGTAGTATGACCATCAAGACAAATAGGACAAATCTTTTGAACTCGCTGGACACTGATACCGATATCCAGAGTTGGCTGCGGGTAGCCTCATTCCCTACATGGGCAGCAGGGACTTGGCAGAAAGTGCAAGACATATGTTGACACCTTAAAAGCAGGCACTGGAGCAATTCGCACAGACGGACTGAAAAATATGATTGACAAGAGTAACTGGAGGATCCATACTAGGTGTCGACAGCTTAGCAGGCCCTGTTACATAAAAAGTTGTGTTTTAACGTAAATCAGGAAACTCAATTTTTAACCAATCAGCAGCGCACATTTGCTTTTAAATGCGACTTTTTATGCAATAGGCCCCAGGTAGATAAGTAGGTTTTGAAATGGCCTTGAAACTCTCTCAAAATAGTCAAAAATTCATATTCTTTCCTCAAAATTCCTACTGGTTGGGAGGTCTGTGAGCATAAATGACAATCGGTTCTCACCTTGTGGTTGGCCCATTGGGTCCTGAGGCGGCGGCATTCCTATAGGTGACATCATCCTGCCTGGAGAGGGCGACATACTACCATGCTCCTCGGGGAAGAGCAGTTTCTGCATCTCCTTCAGCGTCCTCAGCCGCTCTTGTCTATGCCTGGAAAAAAGTAAAAAGATTGAAAGATTGAAAACTACACTTCAGCTACGGTGCTGTAACCTCTCTCCCTAACCCACAACACCATCATTAAGTGAATTCTGTTTCTGTATATATCCTCATCATTCGCTCCTGACAATGCCTGGGAAGAAATTGTACAAAAAACTACACTTTAGTTTGACTTGCGTCGTCCTCCAGAATGGTATAATCTCTCTTCCCAAACCCGAATTTCAGTTTCTGCCTCTCCTCCAGCGTCCTCAGCCGCTCTTGTCTATGCATGGAAATGACATTGCACATCAAAAATTAAGTTCTTATGAAAAACATTATCTAAATACAAACTAAGTTTGAGCTGGGGATGCCGCCTCTAGTAAACCATTTTTCCCAAAATATTTAGCAACGCACAGATTTTCAACAAAAAATAATAAAGAAAATGAAAAAGGACGATGGTTACGTAGAGGAAGAGGAGATAGAGAGTAGAAGTACAATGATGAAGAAGAACAAGATGAAAAAGAAATGAGAAGAAGAGGAAGAAGAAAAAGAAGAGAAAAACAAAGAAAATGAAGACAAAGAAGATGTTGAAGGAGAAGAAGAACACAAAAATTTGACAAGATTAATAACTTTCATTCAAGCCTTCACAATATCTCCAGAGTACAAAGGAGATTTTCGTTTCTCTTAATGTGGAAGCAAATATTGCACAGGTATTGTACCTGTTCACTGACTAAACAGGTAAGTTAAATAGGAAAGCTTTTTTCTTTGTGAGCACTCACTGAAAACAGTTGCACAAAAACCTCTATAAAAGAATGTTAAAATGAATATATGAATAATTTGTGTAAAATTAATTTGAAAGAAAAATGCATTACATAGTAGTAAGACAATAACATATGGAAATGGGCATTGACAGTCTAACAAATGTTATACATATACATAATATCTGATAATAATTATAATTTGATTAAATTTCTCTTGTCAAGGCAAGTGGTATTATGCATTGTTAATTGGTTAGTAAACCACCTCTAACCACTTATATTCCAAATTAATAATGTTCTTTGCAAGAACTCAATATTAGCTTTAAACTGGTCCGTTGTGCTAGCTGCTTCCTGTATTCACCAGAGGAATGAGTATGTGGTGAATATCATTATTATGCTTTTAAATTTTTTTTCACTACTTGATAAATTTTTCCTTGTAAAAACAAGTGTTCTGTTGTTATCAACATTCGATCATTTCTAACCAATTATTTTTCAAAATTAAAGTTCTTTGCAAGAACTCAACATAAGCTTTAAACTGGTCCGTTGTGCTAGCTGCTTCCTGTATTCACCAGAAGGAAGAGCATGCGGTGAATATATCATAAATGCTTTTCACCAGTTTAGAATAACTTGATAAATTTTCCATGAAAAAACAAGTCTTCTGTTGTTATCGACAAAAGATCATTTCTAGCCACTTCCTTTTCAAATTAATGTTCCTTCAAGTACTCAAATCAGCTTTAATTATTTACTTCCTATCTCCACTTTAATCCTTTATATTATGATAAGACTGTTTTGAGCAGTTCGTTAGTTTTTATTAATGCCATGATAGAAACAAAGCTGTCTAATATCATCATAGACCAATGGAAATCATCATGCAATACTAAAAACTATATTATTTTTTTCCAAGTTAGCCAGATCCATTCCACACAGCAAACCTGAAAGATGGGTTCATAATTTTTTCTTCAAAGTTATGTTCCATGTATGTAAAGTACAGATTGACTGAAATTTTATTTTTGTTAATGCTATGAAGTAATGGTGTCCAATTACTGTGAGAAGAAGGGGAAAAACACCTTCAATAAAGTCTTCTAGATAGCTTCATGAACACAGCGAAAGTTCCTTCCCTATTCATTCACAAAACAGGTGTGACATCAGTTCAATATTTCTCCATAGAAAAAGAAGGAAGGAAATTTCTTTAGTGTGCATCTACACTAGCTATTTTGAATGCTTGACTGAAAATTGTTTGCTTTGTCCCTGTCCTTTGTACCTTCTGCTCATGGTGAACCTTAGTGATTCTGAAGAAAGAAGAAGGAAAGAAAGAAAGGGAAAGAGAGAGAGAGAGAGATATATAGAAAGAAAGAAAGAAAGGAAGGAAAAAAAGAAAGAAAAAAAGAGAAAAAGAAAGAAAGAAAGAAAGATAGAAAGAAAGACAGAAAGAAAGATAGAAAGACAGAAAGATAGCAAGATAGAAAGAAAGGAAGATTGAAAGAAAGGAAGAATGAAAGAAAGAGAGAAAAAAGAAAAGGGAAGTACTTGCCTCAATTGTTCAGGTGTGGGATTATCAATCTGCTGAGGAGGTTTGTAGTTTGGCATGTCATAAGGATTGACTGGCGAAGCGGGAAGCGACTGTGACGGATGGGACGGGCTCATGAATGGCCGCGGGCCGCCACCGGGAGGNAAAATAGGAAGATTGAAAGATAGAAA
Organism: Temnopleurus reevesii; assembly: GCA_036244855.1. Lineage (NCBI taxonomy): Eukaryota > Metazoa > Echinodermata > Echinoidea > Temnopleuroida > Temnopleuridae > Temnopleurus > Temnopleurus reevesii. The sequence continues at coordinate 25,663 of BQKZ01000951.1, forward strand.
GATAGAAAGATAGGAAGATTGAAAGATAGAGAGAAAAAAGAAAAGGGAAGTACTTGCCTCAACTGTTCAGGTGTGGGATTATCAATCTGTTGAGGAGGCTTGTAGTTTGGCATGTCGTATGGATTGACGGGTGAAGCAGGAAGCGACTGTGACGGATGGGACGGGCTCATGAATGGCCGCGGGCCGCCACCGGGAGGAGGGTTCGGCACCATGTTCTCATTCGGCCCCAGGACGAGCCCTGCGCTGGGCGACCGCATCGCAGGATTCGGCGACGTCATCCTCATAGGGGACATATCCGGCGGGAACGACGGCGCCATCGTCGTCGTCATTGTCTTTTTAACGTTTGGCGGGTTCTCCCACAACGCACTAGGGTCAAGGTTCTCAGTCTCCGTCGTTGATGGCTGGTTGTGGAACGACCCCGACGACATCGGCGGTCGCATCGGCATGTTCTGTGGCGGGAAGCCCGGTCGGTACGCGCCGGGTCCGTACGGGCCGAAGCTTGGTCCACTCGGCGGCATCCCCTGCTGCATAGGTCCACCTTGGAGGTTTGCTTGAAGCGGTTGCGATGACGAACTGGGTCTCTTCCGCTTCTTATTCCCTTTCGTTGTTGTTGTCGTCGTTCCACCGGTCCCGCTCTCTAGCGGTGTTTTCCGCGAGTTCTCGCTCCCATCCATGCCCTCATTCTGAGGCGTCCCTGGGTTTTTTCCTTTCATGCTATCCATGTTTTTCAAACCACTATCAATGCTTCCTGGTTTGCCGTTTTGTCCATTGGCATTTTGTACTGTAGTCCCATCCCCTGCTTGTGGCGTATTGTTCGGTGTACCAGGGCCAGTGTTTCCTGCATGGTTAGGAGCTGCTCCCGTGTCCTAAAAAAGAACAGAACAAGATTTATCATTCACTGTCCCTAAATCATACTTGATACACTAATAAATAACATTGGCAATTTTATTTCCACCTTCAGTGTATACAACATCCCTGAAACAACTTGTCAATGTTCCTTTAATATGCAAGTTAGAAATGTTTTAAAAAGTGTATTATTTGAACACAAAAATATAAAATCAAGCATCATAGACAAAAATATATATTGATGTTCATAGGTTTGAATACACCTCTTCTGGATTGAGAAACTTCCTTTTACATGACTACGATCGATGGTAGGTGAGGATGGAATCGGTCTGCCCAGTGTACATGGCCTTGGCCGCCCGGTTCGCTAAGAGCGTGGAAATGATGTAGTTGCTTGATTAGCATAATTAGCAAAAATTACAGATTTATGTTGAAAAGTTTGAACATACCTCTTCAGGATCGAGAAACTTCCTCTTACAGGACTGCGACCGATGGTAAGCGAGGATGGAATCGGTCTGACCGGTATAGACGGCCTGGGCCGCCCTGTTCGCTAGGAGCGTGGAGAAGGCATAGTTGCTTTATTACCATACTTTGCAAAAATTAGAGATTTTCATTGAAAGGTTTGAACATACCTCTTCTGGATCGAGAAACTTCCTCTTGCAGGACTGCGACCGATGATAGGCGAGGATGGAATCGGTCTGACCGGTGTAGACGGCCTGGGCCGCCCTGTTCGCTAGGAGCGTGGAGAAGGTGTAGATATGCTGGGAGTCTTGCATGGTGAGGTTCGGATGCTGGGGGTAGCCGCCGACTTGTCGATGGAGCATGTTCATACCTAGGATTGAAATAGGAGGAGGGTTAGATTATTTGAATCCTGTTATAAACTCTACCAAAACGACTATTGTCATCATCATCCTCGTTGTATTTGTCTCCATACCATCATCATCTTCATCATCATAACTGCTACTGCTGTCACTGCCACCACCACTGCCATTATCATCCAAGTCATTGTGATCATCAATACCGCAATCACAACAATCGTCCTTATCGCCAATGACAAAGCAACCACCACAACCAGCATCATCATCATCATTATCATTATCATTATCATTATCATTATCATTATCATTATCATTATCATTATCATTATCATTATCAT